>MU750305.1:40438-58554 GCA_026770625.1 Nicotiana glauca | reverse complement strand
GGAATGAGTGAAAACTTCCAGAACCTTCTACCCTTATTCCCGTCTATAAAAGGCAGGCCTAGTGCCTTGATAAGCAAGTTTTACACCTCTGAAAATTCCCAAAACCTTTCCAACTTATAAATCCCCCCAAAATCCATTCTCTGCAAGTCTAAATCTGAAATTTGAATTTCAAAAATCAAAAGAAGTTCAGATCTGAACTCCTATAGTTCTAGAAACCTTCATTTAGATCTTAAATTCTACAGAAAAAACAAAAAATAACAGAAAACTTTCAAAAATCCTCAAAATATTGTCCCTTAGGTTAATTTGGATTTTCAGCTGTTGATTTACATTGTCTAGCTCAATATTTAGTTGCTTAAGTGTTTTGAACATTCCTGATGTGTTTGTCGAGTGTATTTGGGGTTATATCAAGTCAAATTTGGGTCATTCAAGCTTATTTTTGGTTGCTTACTGGTTTTGCTACTAAAAATCAACTGCTGGGCTGATTGACACTATTTTTTGGGTTTAAAATCGATCTAATGTTGTTGTATACTGCTGCTGCCTAGCTGACCTCAATTTCCTTTCATTTTGTTCAAATTCCAGGTACATTTTGTGAAATTCATTTAGACTTCAGCTGAAAATGAAATGAAGTTGCAGTCTCGTTGGTTTCCAATTATTCTACTGATTTTGCTGTAGTTTTAGAATAGTTTTGTTTTCATTTTGTAATTATTATATTTCTGAACTGTGGACTGCATAATTAGACCTTCAATTAGATTTGATTATAGACATGTGAGATTATGAAGGAATGTATAATTTGGACTGGGTTGAACTGGTTTTATTTTCGAAATTAGTTAAGTATTTTGAGTTAGTTGTAAGCCATTATCCCACCACTTGAATGCTATATGTACAATATGAGATTTGGACTACTGGACTCTTGTGATAGCACGGGTATTTTGTGATTGGTTGCTTTAGGACATGTGAGCCATTAAACCTTGTTAGAATTAGGGAATTATATTTCCAGTCGAGTAAACAGTGTAGGTACTGATATGGCTCACAATGAGTGCCATGTGAATGTTAATTTGCTTCCAGTAGGTGATGTAGTGTGAGTATTTTGTAGTTTCATTTTCAAAACAAGGAGAATAGCTAGAATAGATAGCTGATTTTATATTAACAACTAGAAGTTCAAACTATTGTGAGTAGATAGCATAAAAATCGGCTATAATATTGGTACCGGTGGGAATCTGATTGTAAATAGATTACATGCTTCAGCTAATATAAGATCAGGTGTCCATATGTTCATGATCTCACTGTTAATTCAATTTGTTTGAGAATTAAGGTTTCAAAATTAGAAGTTTGAAAATCCTAATGTTAAATGTTTATGGTTACAGTGTATTGTTCACATATTCATTCTAGGATGAGTTTGAATGTTAGGCAAACAAACTGAAAGTAAAATCAAAAATGAAACTTGCATTTTTCAGAATTGCCCACGCCTGGGCCCCTGACAATTGGGCTGTGAAAATGAGCCCATTGCCTGCTTAATTTCCCAAACAGCCAACCTGATTCTTGGGCTAGGAAAAGTCCGCGACTGGACTTCACTAAAACCCAATGACCGGCCAGCTTCATGTTACAAGCCTGGGCTAAACTTTCCAGACCCAAAATTGCTCGAAGTCAAAAATCCTTTTTAAAAAGATTATATTAGGAATATGGAAATTAATTTGCAATATGAATTTAGGTTTTCGAGTTAGGTAGTGGGTTCAAATTAAGAGGGTCCTCCCTTTTGTTTGAATTCGGATTTGAACTCGAGGCCAAAATTTATAAATGTGAATTAGTTAGGCCCTTTTAGAGACCAAAAATAAATAGAAAATCGTAGTTTGCTTTAGGTTGGCCTTTAAACAAAAAAAATGAGATGAGCCTCGCCAAACAAAACACATAAATTGCGGGGTCCTCATTAAATGCTTAATTAAAATACTTAAAATTCGGGGCGTGCCGTCTAGCGAATTTCACAGCCCTCTGCAAAGGATAATAACCCGTTACTCGCTTTAGGTGCGCTTTTAATAATTTTACCTTCTTAAATACGGGTTTGCATTTCATGCAACCCAAATCCAAATCCAAAAACGTTGAATAAGAATGTGTCGAGGATCCGGGTGCATTTCATGTGACGTGATCCGAAAACACTTTCTTAAAAATTAACTAAAAGCGGTAAATAAACTTAAAAATTGTACTATAGGTTGGAACATGTAAGAAAAATCAGATTTTAGCCATTTATAATAATTTAAGCGGCCGTGCTAGAACCACGGGATCTGGGGGTGCCTAACACCTTCCCTCGGGTCAACAGAATTCCTTATTTAGAATTTCTGGTTTGCAGACTCCAATAAGGAAGTCGACAATTTTTCTCGATTTGGGATTTAAGTTAAACCAGTGACTTGGGACACCAAAAGCCAATCCTTTCACAAGTGGTAACTCTAAAAATAAAATAATAATCTCATTTTGAATAATGTCACTTTAAATGGAAAAACTCCCTTATACACTATCCTTCGGGGTAGGTGTGTAAAAAAGGAGGTGTGACAGCTCTAGCGACTCTGCTGGAGATACGAACCCATAATTTTGATTCAGGGTTCAAGAATTCGAGCTTAGTATAATTTTTATATTTGGCTTTATCTGCTTTTTCTACATGTTCCATGCTATATGTGCTAAATATTTTACCGCTTTGATATTTGTTGAATTGTATATATAAACTGTTATGAATCCCTTCCTCTCTCTAAGTCTTCTATATCATAGAGAAGGGTGCACTTCGTGTAGCTTCTCTTCTGTTTAGAGTCATATCCCATTTAGAACGAGGTTTGCATAAGTTCCTAAGCCGGCGGAGCTTCTGTATCCCCGGTACACTGCCTGCTCCTCGGCTGGAGTTGTCCGCTCGGGTAAGCCAGGTCTAGATCAATAAACCTAGGGTTTAAAACTAGAAGAACAAAACATCATGTCGGATCCCTAGTAAGAACGTTTGTTTTCATCATGTGCATTTGACTTAGGGGACTCAACACAGGGATTGGATCCGTCTAGGACAGGTGACCTGAAATGAAAATGACCATCCTGATGCATCTTACGTACTACTTGCGCATTTATTTGCTCGGCTCTGCATGTTGACCGACTTGTATATACTTGAGAAAAATAGCAGTGTTAGGACTAAGTGAGGGTAACCGCCTGTTTTGAAAAACCAATGCCCAAATAGTACCGAAATGCTGCCGGAATTTTGGAAAAAAAATGAAAAAGGAAAATATTCAAAAAAAAAAAGAAGAAAAGATTGTGTTCAAAAAATTTGGCTTTGGCAAGTCTGCCCGAACTACGCTGGTTTGATTCTCACCGGATGTGAGATACGTAGGCAACCCTCATCGGGTCCAACCTCCCTTTTGCAAAAATAGCCAAAAATGTCAAAATTTTAAATTTTTGTCGTAAATAAGTCGGGTGATGCCATTCTTATTAAAATAAGCCTAATATCCCCAAAAGGGCGCTGGAAGGCTGTTTTTGCAAGAACAGCCACCCTGAGTCATTTTAAGTGGTTTGCGGGCACAGCCTTAAAATCTTCCTCCTACAAGTGCTGAAAGGCCGTATCTGCAAAACCGAATCTTTGTTTTCTTAAATAAAAATTTTGAAAAAATAGCCACTTTTTCTTTTTAGGTCAAAATGAGTCGTTAAATAGCCTATTTTTCTTGAAATAGCCACTTTTTCCTTTTAGGTCAAAATAAATTATTACAATACTCCTTAAATGTCTTTCTCTCATAAATAAAATAAAAATAAAAAAAATAGATTTTGAAAAATTGAGTCCGAAAAATATTTTTGCTCAAAAATTCAAAATATTTTCGTAAAAGTCCCTCTTTCGAAAATTAAGAGGCAACTTTCAAAATCCAAAAAAAAATAAAAAATAAAAAAAATATTTTTCGTTCGCGTTAGAAAAAGAGAAAATAAATAGAAATTCAAACAAAAATATTTATTTTTACTTCTAAATTCCCAAAGCTCCAATAAAAAGAAAAGGAATTTTTAAAATCCTTTCTTTCAAACAAACAAAAAGAAAAATTAAAATCAAAAATCAAGAAATATTTCCTTTTTCCTTTTAAAGCATTTCTTTCAAAATATTTAAAAAAAAGAAAAATAGTTAGCTTATTTACCTTATTTGCAAGAACTACGCTTGGTCTGATTCATGCGGGGTCATGATATGTAGGCAATCTCCATAAGATTCAACCGTAATCCTAAGAAAAGAGAAAAAGAGAAATATGAGGGAAGTAAATAAAAGGAAAAACAAGAAAAGAAAAGAAACGCAAAAGAAGAAAATAAGGAATAGAGAGAAAAGCCATGGCAAAAGAAAAAGGAAAAGCAGAAAATGAAAAACACAGGGAAAGGAAAAATAAGAGAAAAACAAAAAGAGAAAGAAAAGCAAGAAAAACAAAGAGTGGAAATCAAAAGAAGAGAAAATAGAAAAAGAAAAGCCGGGATGACGCATGCAATCGTAGCAAACATGTAGACACTCATCTAACTATATAGGTGCATCACACTCTAACGTGCGGTTACCTATCTGTTATTTGTTTCAAACTAACCGTTGTTGCTGTCAATTCTAGCTTAGCTTTTAGAAACGGTGGTTGGTTGTGGTAAGCTCGCATCGCATCGATACTTCACTAGATCAAAAGGGAGTACAGAAATGTCGTCTGAAATGACCTTGCCACCAGTTCCCATTCTGGAAGACAACCCCATCTCAGGGATCCCGGCCTCCGAGTCCGCTACAGCTGAGGAAAACCAGATACTGCATCTTCGACTCATGGATATGTGGGATGCATGGACCAATGGAAGAGAGCCTCCAAGCACCATCCCTGGATAGATATGGGGGTCCTTCTAATGTCCCCATTAGCCACCCAAATACTCTGTTGGGACAACCTACCATGTCCGTTCATTTCATCGAAACACCTTCTGAGGTTCGTCCCCAGGTGTTCACATCAGGAACAGCTCCCAATATTTTTACTGCTCCACCATGCTTCGCCACCACACAACCTTCACTGCCAAAGCCCGCTTTTGATTCCTCAACCTTCACCTTCCAAAATCCCATATTTCAAGCAGATCCTCCTCAATATCCCACATACACTTACTCTCAGCCACCGCCATTTGAGCTCACAACAGGGAAAGATAAAGCTCCTAAAGCTCCTGAACAAGATGAGATGGCGAAAAGGATGAGGAGTTTTGAGCAGAGTCTGAAAAATATGCAAGGTTTAAGCGGGAAGAAGAGTGTTTCTTACAATGATATGTGCATGTTCCCTCACGTGCACCTGCCCATGGGATTCAAAATGCCAAAGTTCAAAAAGTATGATGGGCATGGCGATTCCATTGCTCACCTCAAAAGATATTGTAATCAGTTGCGGGGGGCTAGTGGAAAAGAAGAGCCGTTAATTGCTTACTTCGGGGAAAGCTTAGTGGGAACAGCTTCAGAATGGTACATGGATCAAGACATATCTCAATGGCACATTTGGGATGATCTTGCCAGAGATGTTGTTCGACAATTTCAGTGCAACATAGACATTGCACCGGACAGGAATTCCTTGGCGCATATAAAGAAGAAACCCTTAGAAAGTTTTCGAGAATATGCAGTTAAGTGGCGCGAACAGGCATCGAGGGTGAAACCTCCCATGGATGAAGTCGAAATGGTCATTGTATTTCTTCAGGCTCAGGAAACTGACTACTTCCACAACAAGATGTCGGCCATGGGCAAACCTTTTGCAGAGGCAATCAAGATTGGTGAGATGGTAGAAAATGGTTTGAAAACGGGGAGAATCTTGAGCCAGTCAACTACTAGGGTAACCTCCCAAGTCATCCAAGGCGGGTCTAGAGGAATGGGCAAAAGTAATAAGAAAGAAGAAACAGTTATGGCAGCCTCAGGGGCAAGGAGACATCGCGCTCCCAGACCCATGTTGTCGGACAGAACCCCTCAACATTACTACCCTCATAATGACATGACTTATGCTCCTCCACCTTATGCGGTCATGAACAGCTAAACCCTTTGCTCGGCCGCAGCACATGCCAATAGAAATCAACCTCCATTCCCAAGAAATCAGCCTCCCCACCAGAACCACTATAATCCTCGACCTCCGCAGAATAACTTCCGTCTTCGAGAACCACCCTGGAGACCAAACTTTACACCAATCGGTGAACCATACTCCAGTTTTTTCCCGAAGCTTGTTCAAATGAATTTGCTGCCGCCGGTCCCTCAAAATAGACAAAACCCGGCATTGCCTGCCTATAGAGCTGGTGTCAGGTGTACATACCATTCAGGGGCTGAAGGCCATCATACAAATGACTGTTGGACTCTAAAACAAGCGATGGAGAACTTAATAGAGCAAGGGAAAATTGTGTTGAGGGATGAGAATGTCCCAAATGTGACCAATAATCCACTGCCCGCTCACAACAATGGGCCAGTAATCGGGATGATTTGTGAAGATAAGGAGTTTTATCCAGCCTTAAAAGCTACAATTGCTATTGCTGATGTGGAAAGAAAGCCAAAGGTGGCCTCGAAGCAAGAGGAAGGGGAAAAGAAGAGCAAAATCACCAAGACAGAACCAGAAAAGAAAATTGATTTGAAAAAAGGAACACAAATGTACGTACCCAAGCAAGCCTATATGGTGCGGGGGACAATCAAACTACCTCGGCTGAGTGAGCCAGTGGTTATTGGACACGTACCACAGAAGCCTATAACGAGCCCTACTGTGGTACCATGGAATTATCATCGGACGGTGGTTACGTATAAGGTTAAAGAGATCTTAAGAGAGCTGCTAGAAAACCCCCTGTTGAGAAATATTCAAACGTAGAGGAAGTAAACAATGCCACCAAAAGGCATTTCCCGCCTAAGAAGCCTATGAATGCTGAGGAAGCCAAAGTGTTCTTTCAAAAAATGAAAATGGCCGATTATGATGTGGTACATTTGTATGAAATTGAAGAAATACGTGGGGCACTGAGGAAAATGCTCTACGAAACCCACAAGGTCCAGCCGGGAGAGGGAACTAGCACTGCTGAGGTGTTATACATGGGACCAAGCGCCAAGCTTCAAAACTAGAAAGCTACGCCATTCCTGATCAGGATAGAGTCCCAGTAGACCCGTCCTGCCACTTTTTCTGCATCTTAAGTTATTTCAGGGTGTAACTCAGATGTTTTCTTTAGTTTCTTGTCTTTAAAATTCCTAAATATAAACCATGTTATCTTTCCAAATTCCAAGAAATGAAATCAATATTTCATCGTCCATTTTCTCTTTATTCTTTCTGATTTTGTTATTCTTCTTCTTCATTTCTCTTTTCAATTATAATAGTGCAGCTTTAAATAACATGACATGCTTGCGGACTTCATGCCTAGATCCCTAAATGCTGTCAGATTTTGAAATAATGAATCAAAGTCGAAATGCAAAGAAGGTAACCTTGAGAAAATAAAATAAAGAATTGGAACAATTGAAGGAAAATTAGTTTGCGGGTTGGAAAGGTTTATACATTACAACAAAAGAGTGTGTTGTACTCAGGGAACATCCAGGTAGTTTTACCAACAAAAAAATGGCCCGCGCTTACAACAAGAAGGTGTGTCCCAGGAATTTTAAAGTGGGACAACTCGTGTTAAGACGTATTCTCCCTCATCAGGAAGCAAAATTGGAAGGGACCATACATCATCCGGAAAATATTGCCGAGAGGAGCATTGTATTTGGGAGATATCGAAGGAAATGATCCTGAAAAAGAATGCAGATGCAGAAAAAAGGTACTATGTCTAGACCTTCTACGATGATGACTTTGCGCAGTTGAGATGACGAAGGCTTTCCTTCCCGCTATCCAAACATTATCAACCCTTCGCATACCCAGTTGAGTCGGTTACTCTTCTTTGGTCATCCTCTTTGGAACCCCGAAGTACAAAAAGAAAAGAAAAGAAAAAGAAAAGAAAATAAAAGAAAAAGGAAAGGAAAAAGAAAAAGAAAAGCAAAACAAAAACAAAAACAAAAAATTATTTGCCTGAACTACGTTTGACTTGATTCCGAAAGGATACGTAGGCAGCCTCCCGCTGAGGTTCAATCACACCAAAAAAAAATCCCAATTTCCCCTAAAAAAAGAAACTGAGGCAGATGATATGATGGTTCGGCTATGAATCCGCCGAAACGGTTCCAAAGTTGTAGTTCTGCCCAAAATCTTTTTTGTGAGCACGTGATTTTTTCCCTAAGCAATAATTCCCAAAAATTCAAACAAAATAAATTCTTTAGTATTTTACAATTTTTTGTGAATTTTGTGGCATTTTCTGGTAATTGTTGCATTTTATTTGTGCATTTTAGTTCATCTGAAAATACAAAAATACATGTGGCATTTGTTTGGGATTTAATTGCATATTTTTACTGTTAATTAGTAGTTAAAATTGTTTACATATAAAGAAAATGACAAAAACGGTTATTTGCATTTTTATTTTTAATTTGTAGAATTTATCTTAAATTTTAGTTTAAAATTAGAAATTAGTTAATTGTGGGAATTAAATAATATCATATTAGAGTCAATCGGGTCTTTGAGTTTATTTTTTGTCATTTTTAACAACAAAAAAATTGCAGAATAAATGAAATACAAAAATGGAAAAATAGATAAAAAGAAAAAGAAGAGAGAAAATGAAAGGAATAAGGCTGCCCGAAATTGGGCCTTATTAGTTAGATTTTGTCCCAGCCCACTTCAACTTACCCGCGTCAGGCCCAATCCCAAAATACCCAACCCGGTCCGGTTCCCAGCTAACCCAAACGACGCTGTTTGGCGCCCTCATAATCCTGGCCGTTGATTTCCTTCAATCCAACGATCATCATTGATCGTTACATTCTAAAATAATTGTCTGAATATGTTCTTAACCCTTGAGACACAATCGTCTTTCTCGTACTCATCTATGTACTGCGCCGGAAGCCACTGCCGGCGAGGACATTAACTACGCCGATCAACCCCAAATTAACACCCCAAATTCTCCTCGTTCCCCTCTTTCCAACCATGCCATTGGTTTCCTCCGAATCAACACCAGACCTTTCGAATGTTCGTTTAAATTTTTCCGGCCAAGTCACAAAGTGGTCCAAATCCGACAAAATTCACACCACACAACCCCCAGACCTTCCTCACCCCTAAATACCTAACCGAATTCCCTCGAATCTGAGTAGAACGGTTCGAATTTTAAAATTTAGGGTTTTTGAAGACGAAGTTGTTTTGGGAGGTTTGAAGGTTTGATTGGCTTCAAGTTGATATTATATGTTTATTTCATACGAAATGAACATATAACATCAACTCAAAGACAAAATTGAAAGACAGTCGAGTGGGAATTTGAATTCGTAAGTCTGCTGATTTGTTTCTTTTTCATTTTTTTTCTTTTAAGTTCTCATAGATTTTTTGGTCTAGTTCGTGCTGTGCTGTTAAGTGGTTTGTTCTATGACTATTTTCGATTTTAGTTTAGTTTAGTTGATTTTTATTTAGCTTTCATGTTTCCAACAGTTTGAATGTTCAAATGGTGGTTAATTAATTCAGTCGATTATTTGTGATCTAATTGTTTCAATGTTAGCATGTGTAGCTTAGTTCGAATATATTCTGCTTTGTTAGATTAATTGATAGTAGTCTTAATTAGTTTAGTTGTTTGGACTTAGTTAATTAGATCTTAGCCTTATAGGATAATTGACTATAGTTAATAGCTAATGTGAAGGGTTTGATTTGGTTAATTGAGGTCAGAAATTTTAAGTTGAATTCAGGGTAGTTTAGGTAATTGGAGAATGGATGAAATGCTGTAGATTATGCCTGAAGTTCCTAGAACCTTCTAAATTGGGGTTCAATTTAGAATTTCAGGAAGTCCCATAGTATGACTTGAAAAACAAGTCACAACTTTAGGGACACTTCGTCAAAAATCAAAATTTAAAAAGGATTAGACCCAAAAACTGAAAATCTGAGGGCTGCCCTCTTTGTGCCTATAAAAGGGCATTCTCATGCCTTGAAATACAAGTTTTGAGCTCTAAAAAACTCCCCCCAAAATCATTCTGCAGATCTGCTCTGCCTAATTTGAATTGCAAATCTCAAAACCTTCAAAAAACCAAAAACAACAAAAAAGCCATAGAAAATCAAAAGTTACTGTTACATTGAGGCCCTTAGATCAGTTTCAGCTTATTTTGGCAATTGTTTTCAATCCTTAGCCTAGTTTGAAGAGGAGAATAGCTGGAGAGTTCTAGTGTTTGGTTATTAATGTGATTGAGTTTGTTTATTGGTCAATTGTTGTTGGTGTATTGATTTCGAATTTCAGTGGTCTGTTGGTTGTGGTTTCGAGTTAGTTTGGGGTCCAAATTAGGGTGTTTCGACATCCTATTTTTGTCAGTTCTTCGCTATTTTTCTGGGCTCGTATTGGTGCTGATTTGAGGCTTCAATTCCCTCTGTTGCTGCTGATTGCAAGTGTTGTTTACTACTGAGTTGTTGCTGACCTCTTTTTCTTTTATTCTTACTCGAATTCCAGGTATGTTCTCAGAGTTGAAAAATTGGAACTGTTTTGATTTGTATGAAATCATTTGAAGTCCATTAATGAAGACATGGTACTGTTGCCTAGTTTTGCATTGCCTATGTAGTTAAACTATTTTCTTTTGACTTTGAATTGTACTAATTAGGATTTCATAGACTTGTTGGGTTGTTTATTTCATCTGAACAGTAGGACTGTGAGCTTTATATCACTCCTTGCGAATTAGTATGCATGATGAAGAGAATTGGTTTAAAACAGTCAGTACGCCTCGTTTTGCCGAAATCATATTAAGTTTGTTTACTTCGAGTCAATACCAGTTTGTTTAAAATTTGCAGTATCTTATTTTTACCAAATTGAGTTTCAATTCGATTGGTGTTTTGTTAGTAAACTAAGGCCTAGTAGTTGACTTTTGAACTATTTGGGCCTATAATGCAATGTCTGCTAGTGTGTTGCTTCGTTTAAAATTGCGGCTAGGCAGACTCGAAGTTGTGATCAGCATTTCGCGGTCTTCAGGATTGGAATTGGGCCCTCTTTCGTGGGTTTAAAAATTTCTGGCATTTGGTTTTGCCCTGTTGCATTACTTGGGCCTTGATTTCTCGTATGGACTGTGTGCAAGGTCCAAAATGTTAAAGGATTTAAATTCACATGTCCATGAACCCCCAGTATAAGTAAATTTCCAAAAAATCTAATTAATTAGGTTTCATTTGTTTATTATTAGGGACAAAAACCAAGTAGAAAATCATAGCCACTTTAGGATCAACCTTTAAATAAAAATGATGAGACGAGCCTCGCCAAACAAAGATGTAAATTGTGGGGCCCTCATTCAATGCTTAATTAAAATACTTAGAGTTCGGGATGGGCCGTTTAGCGGATTTCACGGCCTTCTCTAAAATAATAACACGTTAGTCACTTTAGTCGCATCTTAATAATCTTATTTTCTTAAATACGGGTGCACATTTATGTGACTCAAATCCAAATCTCAACGGAGTCGAAATGTGTTGACAACCACGGGTGCACTGGTGCGACGTGGTTCGAGACGCATTTTCACGACGTTGCAATTCTTATTAAAGTTAAAATAAAAGCGGGTTACTACTAAAAGGCACCTAAATTAGAACATGTTTTGAAATCAGATAAAATCAAATACAACAGTTGAGTGACTGTGCTAAAACCACGGAACCTGGGAATGCCTAACACCTTCTCCCGGGTTAACAGAATTCCTTACTCGGACTTCTGGATCGTGGACTGTTAAACAGAGTCAATAATCTCCTCGATTCAGGATTCAACCGGTGACTTGGGATACCATTAATCTCCCAAGTGGCGACTCTGAATATTAATAACAAATCCCGTTTCGATTGTCCTTTAATTGAAAAAACTCCTTTACGCACTTGCGGATGTAGTAAAAAGGAGGTGTGACAGCTCTGGCGACTCTGTTGGGGACAAGAACCCTGAACATTTTGTTCAGGGTTCAGAATTCGAGCCTAGATAAATTGTTGTATTTGGTTATTTCTAATTTTCCTACATGTTTCATGCTTAGTGTGCTAAATGTTTACCACTTTGATATTATCTGAACTGTATATAAACTGTGCCGAAACCCTTCCCTTCTCACCTCCGGGGATGTGCTTACTAGTTGAGACTCCCTACTTTGTTAGTGTCATATCCTGAAATAAGAAAGAGGCCGGACAAGTTACTAAGCCGGATGGCCTTTTGGTTCCCGGTACGTAGCCCCCTCCTCGACTCAAGTTGTTCGCTTGGGTACACAGTCTAGCACATATACCCAGGTTTTGAATATAGAATCACGTGACTTCATGCCAGATCCCTAGTAGAAACGCTTATTTGTATCATGTTGCATTTGACTTAGGGGACTCAACACAGGGGTTGGGTCCGTCTAGGACTAGCAACCTGAAATGAAAAGACCATCCTGATGCATCCTATTTGTTTTCCGTGCATTTATTTGTCTCGGGCCCGCATGCTGACCGGCTTTTGAACATCGAAAATTTTGTAAAATTGAGAAAAGGAGAAAAAAGAGAGAAATAGTAGTGTAAATAATTAATTGTTTAGTTTTAGAAAAACCGATGCCCAAATACTGTCGAAACTCTACCAAAATTTCGAAAAAATGAAAAAATGGAAATGTTTTATTTTTAATAGTTTGTTTTACTAAAAGCAAAGGAAAAATAGAAAAAGAGTCTTTATTTTTGGAAATTGTTCGCAGAAAAAGAAAAAGAAAAGAGTCTTTATTTTAGTTTGGGAAAAATAGGTTGTTTTATTGTTTGTTGAAAATGAGAAAGGAAAAAGAGAGTTGTCATTTTCTCTTCAAAAATAGAAAAGGAAAATAGTTTGTCTTGCCATAAAAAATAAAAATAAAAAAAGTCTTGTCTTTTAAAATAGTTTTTTTTTATTTGCCTATGAAATGCCTCAAATGAAAATGAAAAAGAGTCTTGCTTTTGAAAGTAGTTTTGTTATTTGCTTATGAAATGCCAAAAATAAAAATGGAAATGAGTCGTATTTTAAAATAGTTCATTTAATTTGCCCGAACTACGCAGGTTTGATCCTCACCGAGTGTGAGATACGTAGGCAACCCTCGACATGTCCAACCATCCGTTTTCAAAAATTCGCCAAAAAATTTTCATTTCATCATAAATAAGTCGAGTGACGCCGTTCCCGTTGAAAATAAGCCGAATGTCCCAAAAGGGCGGCGGAAGGTTTTTTTTGCAGGAACAGCCACTTTGAGTCATTTTAAAATGGTTTGCGAACACAACTTTGAAAATCTTCACTCGAAGTGCTGAAAGGCCATATTTGCAAAACCGGGTTTGTTTGAAATTAGAAATTTGAATAAAAATAATAGTGTCATTTTGTGCTTTTAGGACAAATAAATGATTAAATCACCTTAATAAATGTGCAGGATGGGCACGACTCAAAATAAACCTTTCTCAATCATGAACAAGATCCCTTTAGAGTTACGTCTGTAGTGGAACGATTTAGGAGGCGAAGGGCAAGATGAAGTCAAGAAATATTTGAAAGGGCTTACCGATTTGCTAGAAATTGTGCCTCGGGGAGATATTATCAGAGCACTAGTGGCGTGTTGGGACCCGGCACACAATGTATTCCATTTCTCAAACTTCGAGCTTACCCCAACACTAGAAGAAATGGCTGGGTACATCGGGAAAGATGAGGTTCCTTTAAAATACAAATACTTAGTGGCCCTGAGAACTGTAGCCGTGCACAAATTTTTAGACTCTCTGAAGATACGTAGAACGATTCACAATGCAAATCTGGCAAATGGCTTTTGCACCCCACACTTCATATACCATAGATATGGCCACATCGGGGGGTTCAATAACCCGGAAAGCAAGATATGTAGCAATGGAAACCGCCAAAAATAGGAGGAGCATAGGCGTGTCACTTTCATGGTGGTTTTTTTTTGGGCTTGTGGTATTTCCAAGGAAAGATGGAAACATTGACATAAAAATATCCGGGGTCGTCAGTACTCTAATGACTCAAGCCAAAAGCACTCTTGCACCTATGATATTGGCCGAAATCTTCCGCGCTCTCATGACCTGCAAAGCAGGGGGAAATTTCTTTGAGGGGTGCAATATACTTCTACAAATGTGGATGACCGAGCATCTGTGCCATCGTCCTCAGTTCTTGGGTTATGGGTCTTCAGAGAAAACATGCGTAGAAGAGTTTTATACAACGATTAAAGGGGTCAATCTGCCGGAAGGATTCACGGGTTGGACAACATACTTTCGGTCCCTCACTTCTAGTTAAATAGAATGGACATTTGGATGGTTTCCCGTTGATGAAATCATATATATGCCAGCAGCAAGGCCGCATTTCCTGTTGATGGGTCTTAGAAGCATTCAGCCTTGTGCCCCGTACCGGGTACTGAGACAACTCGGGAGATGCCAGATAGTGCCCAAAGATGATGATCTTAGTTTGCAAGTGGTTGAGATTGGCTCCGACGGCCAATTTCCTGAAGCAAAGGTTCACCAGGTCTGGAGCGAATGTCAATATTTGGCGGCGAATACTTGTGTCCGGGATCGAGCCAAAGGAGAAGTGTCACCTAATTATCAGGCTTGGTATAAAAGGGACGTTGCATTTGTAAGGCCGGCCAAAAGGCCTCACTTCCAGGAGTTTGCTGAATCGTTGCAAGAGGAGTGGGCCTGGTTAGCCAAAGAAAATGCGTACAGGGCAAAAATAGGAGAGTTGGAAAGGTAGGTCCAAGACCTTAGGTTTGAAAATAGCGAGCAAGCCGCGGCTGACGAAGGTGAGAAAAGGAAATTGGCTAAGGAGACTGAGGCCTTACGAGCCCAAATCCAAAAATGAAAATGGCCGCCGAAAATCCCGTCAGGAGCGCCAAGGACGCAAAACTTATTGAAAGCCTGCGGCAAATAGTGGATGATTATAGTTTTGGCCTCAACAAAGTGGAAAAAAGAATTAGCCGGGGTTCGAAAGCAGTTGGCTAAAAACATAGAGGAACGAGCCCGCATGGTCAAGCAATTAAGGGAAGAATATGATAATGAGGTCGCAGGATTAAAGAAAAGGGTCATCACCGCAGAAAACAAAATGATCAAATAGGCAAAAGAGTTCAAGGTTGATAGGGAGCACTATTATACAGCAATAGCACAACTAGAAATGGACCTGCAACAACTCCAGGAGCGAAATCAGCAGACTTTGGAAGCTAGGGTCGAACAAGTAGGGCGGCTGCTTCAGGAAAAAGGCATTATCAGAGAAAGAATCCTATCTATTGCTTACTACATCACCAGAAAATGCCAAATGTGCGAGAATATGACTCAGACTACCTTCTTTGCCTCAGTGATGATATTTGTGAAACAGATAATGGGTGACCTGGACAGACTCCAAGGGGAACTTGCACATAGGCCCGCAGCGAGACCGAACGACGTCCCGCGGGCACCAGGAGCTTTAATGTATGCATGACCATCATTAGAGTCTGTATTTTCTTTCACTAGAATATTTCAGTTATCTGAGTCTGTACTTTCTTTTCAAGTCAGTCTGCACTTTCCTTTTAAAATAGAATAATTGTTGATGGAGTTTGTAGCCCGTCTTGTCGGTTAGAGTCTGTTAGTTGTCTTCATGCATCAGTCTCGAGTCCTTGTAATTGAAATGTTTGCTATTATCAAAATTGAAAATTCCAAAAAACATATGGTCCATATTTTACATTTATTGCATTTGATCTGATTCGAGCATGGGCACGATGCGTAGGCAATCCCTATAGGATCCGACCATAGCCATATGAAAAAAGAAAATACAGTAAGAATAAAAAGCCAAAAGGAAAAGAAGAGCAGAGCGATAAAAGAAAAACGAGAGAGAAAAAGAGAAACAAAAGAGAAAAGAAAATTTGCAACAAAGAAACAATGGCAAAATGAAAAGAAACAAGGCAAGGATAAAAGAAAGATGCCACAGTCGAGAATAAATCAAGCCGGGATGATGAGTCCAGACAGGTGGATTCATGCCCAAATCTGCAATTATTAACTGCCTAGGTGCATTCATGCCCAAATCTGCAATTATCTATTTGATTATGCTCTAACCGCTAACAACGTTGTTGTTGATGATGAGTCCAGACAGGTGGTTCAGTTGACTGGCATTCTGGCAACCCACCCATACAACACTCGTTCTAAAGATAAGTCAAAAATGGCCAACCAAGAGTTAGAAGCAAGCATTGTCGACCCATCTAGGGAGGAAGAAGTTGTGGATGTCAATGCCATAAAAGAAGAGATGTATAAACTGAAGCAACAGATGGCCGAAATGTACCAGGCTTGGGCAAAGGGACACCCACTACCAGCTTATCTTGCTAACCCTTCCTACATCCCACCATTAGCTCAGCCACAAGACCCCTCCCCCCCCACCCTATAGTGAACTCCTCTCTGGCCTACCCTGCATACCAGCAATACTACGCAACTACTTCCCAAACACCACCACCTCCACCACCCAAACAAATCTCATGTCCCCCACCTCCGACCACTCCCGTGTTTATGGCTCCTCCACCCGCCACATTGCAGAGATCTTCTAGTGAACCCCTGTTTCAAACCCAGGAAACCCACTATTACCCACCGGAACCCACCTTTAAACCACCAGAACCATATCCTTACACTCCCCGTCTTGATATCTCAGCTGAAAAAGAGAAACCTCCTAAAAGCCCTGAGCAGGAATAAATGATACGAAAGGTGAAAAGCTTGGAACAATTGTTCAGAAACATGCAAGGTCTAGGAGGACAGGTGAGTGTCCCTGTGACGACCCAAAGGGGTCATCACCGTATTTTCTCCCTTTCTCTGAGCTTCCGAGGCCTTGGAAACCTCGCTGGTGGTTACCTTGATTTGTGTGCACAGTTCGGGCGTGAAGACGGAAAGTTTTTATGTCAAATTATGTGAATTCTGTGAAAATTTTGAAGAATTATGATATTAATATTGATATAGTTGACTTTGGTCAACATTTTGGGTAAGCGGATCCGGACCCGTGATATGATGGTTCCGGGAGGTCCGTAGAAAAATATAGGACTCAGGCATGTGCCCGGAGTCGAAATTCGAGGTCCAGAACCCCGGTAAAAGAATTTTCCTGTTAAATTGTTTTTTGAAATTATTAAGAAAAAATAGAAATGAAAATGAGTTAGAAAATATAGGTAACGGGCTCGTATTTTGGTTCCGACGTTNTTATTTTGGCGATTTGATCGCGCGAGTAAGTCCGTAGGATGTTGTTGGAGTTATGTGTATGTTTGGTTTGGAGCCCGAGGGCTTGGGTGAGTTTTGAGTAGGTCCCAGGAGGCCTTAGGCTTAAAAGTGCCAGATGTTGCAGTGTTGCAGGCCCCAGCGCGGCCGCGGTCATTTCCGCGAGGTCCGTGCTGGAAGCCACGCGGCCGCGGTATACAGTCCGCGTGGCCAGGTTCAGAGAGGCCAATAGCTTAAGTTCGACCAGTGCGGCCGCGGTGCATTTTTGCACGGTCCGCGCTGGGAGATTAAGAGAAGGCCCAGGTGCAAGTCCACCAGCGTGGTCGTGCACCAAAATCATGCGGTCCGCACTTGGTAGGTTTAGAGAGTCGTTCCCCTCCCCCCCCTTCCTTGGCGCGGTCGCGAGACATTTTTGTGCGGTCCGCACTGGGCCTTCAGTGAAGAATATAAATCTAAGATTTTCAGTCATTTTACACTTTTTTTTCAAGACCTAAAACGTAAGAGGCGATTTTCCAAACGGTTCTTCTTCTTCAAAATGATTGGTAAGTGATTTCTAACTTATTTTGTTTAATCCTTAAACATAATTTCAACTTCAAAATAAAGATTTTAAATGGAGGAAATCGGGAACTTAGGGTAGGACCTAGGGTTTCTAAAATTGGGGGTTTTGGACCTCAATTTGGGGTCCAATTCCAAAATAAATTATATAGTTGAGTTCCTGGGGGAATGGGTAACCGGGTTTTGGTTCGAACATTGGGTTTTGACCACGTGGGCCCGGGTGCGTTTTGGGAATTTTTGAGGAAAACATTAGGAAATTCGTTTTTATGCATTCAAGTTGATTCAATTAGCATTTGTTGATTCATTCAAGCAATTTGTGACTAGATTCGAGCGGTTTTGTGGTGAATTCAAGGGGTAAAGCTATTCTAGAGGCTTGAGTGGACTTTTGGAGCATTTGAG
>MU750305.1:22043-39667 GCA_026770625.1 Nicotiana glauca | reverse complement strand
ATAATTATTGTTGTGTCCTGTTTCTTAATTACGCTGATGAATTTTATATTCAAATTGTACTTCCCCACAGCATGTTTCCCTCCCTTTTTAACTGTTTAGTTTCGGTATTTCTTTTCCTTTTTATTGTATATATGTATATAGGATTGTACAGGTTGATTTTGGTAGTCCGGTCTAGCCTCGTCACTACTTCGCCGAGGTTAGGCCAGGCACTTACCAGCACATGGGGTTGGTTGTGCTGATGCTACACTCTTTGCATTTCTTTGTGCACAGATCCAGGAGCAGACTTTGGGCAGCAGCAGTAGGATTTCTATCTGGGAGCTATCTTCAGTCCAGGGACTCTCGAGGTAGCCTAGCTGACGTTCGCAGGCTGAAGTCCCTTTCCCTTATTTCAGTTTGTTCTCATTGTACCGAAACAGACATATGTATTTTTCTTTCATTCAGACTTGTTTGTAGTATTCTATAGTAGTCCGTAAGCTAGTGACACAAGATTTTGGGTAGTGATGTGTTTCGAACATCCGCATATATATTTTTTTATATATATCATTTTGTTAAACTTAAAGTCTTCTGCACCTATTTAATTATTGTTAGAATATTATACTGTTGAGGTTGGATGGAGAGTGTTTAACGTTTGGCTGGCCAAGCTCTGTTAGTAGGCGCCATCATGACGCCCGATGGTGGGAAAAAATCCGGTCGTGACAGTCGCTTACAAAGACTTGTGCTTGTTTCCTGACGTACAATTGCCTGCGGGATTCAAGTTACCAAAGTTTGATCTGTATGACGGACATGGTGACCCGGTAGCCCATCTGCAGGGATTTTGCAGCAAGATGAGAGGCGCTGGGGGAAGGGATGAGTTATTAATGGCATACTTTAGTCAAAGTCTCAGTGGTGCTGCTTTGGAATGGTACACACGGCAAGATCATGTTCGATGGTACACATGGGATGATTTTGCCCAAGCATTCACAGGCCATTTTCAGTACAACTTAGAGATTGGTCCAGACCGGCTGTCATTGACTAAAATTGAGAAGAAGCCAGGGGAAAGCTTTAGGGAGTACGGTTTTCGGTGGAGAGAACAGGCCGCCATAGTTGATCCTCCAATGAAGGAAGGCGAGATGGTCGATTATTTTGTGCAGACTTTGGAGCCTACTTATTATGGTCATCTGGTGTCAGCAGTTGGGAAAACGTTTAATGAGGTAGTAAAAATTGGAAGTATGGTGGAAGAGCGTCTCAAGACTAACAAAATTATGAGCTATTCAGCGATTAAAGCAACTACCCAGGCCATCCAGAGTGGCATTGGAGGCGCGTTGGGAAAGAAGAAAAAGGAAGATGTTACAGTAGTAGAATCAAGAGCTTGGTTCAGGGGTCCATCACCATATTACCACCAACCACGCCCCCATCCCCAAACCTACCCACACAACCCATATGGCCCACCACAACACTACTATCCACCTCCAATCACCCACTTCTCCATCCACCATGCCCAAACATACCCCCAACCTCAGACGCTATGGCGTACACCCACCCCACAAAATACTTACCACACTCAAAATGCCTACCCACCTCCGAGAGCCTACAAAAACCCTACTGGACCCGGTTTTCGACCCAAGCTTGCTTCTAAAAATGACAGGCTGCAGAAGAAGAAAACTTTCACACCATTAGTAGAATATTACACCAACTTATACCACAGATTGAGACAACTGGGCATGTTAAGTCCGATTGAACCCAAAATACCAAATCCTCCTCCAAGGAACCTGGACCATTCGGTGAATAGCGAGTATTGCTCGGGTGCCCCAAGGCATGATACAGAAAAGTGCTAGCATTTGAAAACGGCCATCCAGGAGCTCATTGATACTCGCCGAATTGAAGTGCAGGCTTCAGAGACACCGAACATCACTCAGAATCCGTTGCCAACCCATCATGAGACTCATATGATTGAGTTAGTGCAAAAGGGGGAATCTAAGAAGCCATCACAAACCGTGATGATGATCAAAGCCAGTGAGGCTAGGTCCCATGAGAAACCAACCATTGGAGAAGAACTGATCAAGGAAGGAGGGACAGTTAGGAAATCGGTGGGGGTGATAAAGAAGGAGCCGTTGAACAAGTGATGCAATAAAACAAAAACCAGTCAAAGTGATGGTACCGGGAGCAGTTGCCAAACCCATTGTAATCGTGAAAGGGGACCATACGGAGCCAGTTATCATTAAACCAGTGTCTCAGTTGCCCATAGTCAGTGAAAAGGCCGTCCCATGGAATTACAGCCGAGTTACTGTGACGTACAAAGGGAAGGAAGTTAAAGAAGAAGTTTGTGAAACCCATAGGCTGACTCGTTCAGGGAGATGTTTTGCCCCTAAAGAGCTGAGATAGGTTAAATCAGCCAAAGACAATCCAGCACCAGTAAAAAGGGTCGTAACTGAAGAAGAGGCTGAAGAATTCTTAAAGAAAATGAAGGCGCAAGATTACTCCATTGTAGAACAGTTGAGGAAATCCCCGGTGCAGATTTCATTGATGCCTCTATTGATTCATTTGGACGAGCATCGTCGGGCATTGATGAAAATTCTGAATGAAGCTCATGTTCCGGATAAGATCTCTGTGAATCATCTGGAGAAAATAGCGAACAAGATTTTTGAGGTTAACAACGTTACATTTTCTGAAGATGAGTTACCTTTGGAAGGTACTGAGCATAATAGGGCACTTTACCTCACAGTGAAGTGTGAAGACTCTGTGTTTACTCGAGTGCTGATTGACAACGGGTCCAGTGCAAACATTTGCCCTCTCTCCACCCTGGAAAAGTTAAAAGTAGATAGTGAGAGAATCCAGAAGAATAACGTCTGCATATAAGGATTTTATGGAGGAGGAAAGGACACAGTTGGGGACGTCGTGTTAGAACTGACAATAGGACCAGTTGAATTCACAATGGAGTTCCAAGCGCTTGACGTGGCTATTTCCTACAATCTCTTATTAGGTCAGCCCTGGATTCATGCCGCAAAATCTGTGTCGTCTACCTTGCATCAGATGGTCAAATTCGAATGGGACCAATAGGAAATTGTTGTGCATGGAGAGGATAATTCATGTACTACCATTATGCCTTTCGATGAAGCTGAGGATGACAAAGGTCCATGGGTTTACCAAGTCTTGGACACAGTGTCAGTTGCCAAAATTCTGAAAGGAGAATGTATTCCTAGGCCCAGAGTAGCTGTTGCATCTGTCATGTGGCTTCAGAAATGATAAAGAATGGATTTTTACCTAGAAATGGTTGGGTGCCTCGTTACAGGGCATCATACAGCCGGTATCTCTTCCTGGAAACTTGGATACTTTCGAGTTAGGTTTTAAGCCCACTACTGCTGACATAAGGCGAGCTAAGAAGATGAAAAAGAGAGCATGGACCCTTCCAAAACCCATACCCCGCCTATCCCATTCCTTTGTCCGGCCTGGTACTAAGAGGCACCCAGCAATTGCAATGATTAATTCTGTAAGGATGGAACCCGACAAGGAGCTGATAGAAAGGTTTGAAAAGCTGTTTGATGAGGTGAATATGATGGAGGCAGGTGAAGGTCCAAGCAAAGCAGATGTGCAGTTCGTGGGGGCCTGTGCAAAGCTTAATAATTGGGAAGCTACTCCTCTTCCTACCCGAAGGGAGTCGTGGTAGTTAGTTTTGATTTTCCTTTCAGTTTAATCTGGATTATTTCCAAGGTTGTAATTCGGATGCTATGTTCCGTCCGTTTGGATGAGTTAAACCTTGTTATCTTACAATTTTAATGAAATGCAATTTCCTTTCTTTTTCATTCCTGATAGCCTTTATTTTGTCTTTCTTTTCTTTCTTGTACGGTCTCTTTTATGCTGGTATCACTGATGTGTCATGCATACGGAGTCTTCAGCCTAGTCTTGATTACCAATATAACTCCAAATTAATAATACAAGAAATTAAGTGTGATGACGAGGTAGAATATGATGATGAGGAAGCCTTTGAAGAAATCAGTAAAGAATTAAACCAATTTGAGGAAAAACCCAAACCTAATCTGAACGACACAGAGGCAATCAATTTAGGGGATCATGAGAATGTATGGGAAACAAAAATAAGTGTCCATTTGGAGCCTCCGCTCAGAGAAGAGATAATCAAAGCGATGCTTGAGTACAAAGATGTTTTTGCGTGGTCATATGTCGATATGCTAGGTTTAAGTACCAATTTGGTGGTCCACAAGTTGCCTATAGACCCAGCATGCCCTCCTATCAAGCAGAAGCTGAGAAAATTCAAAACAGATATCAGTGTGAAAATCAAAGAAGAGGTCACCAAGCAGTTTGATGTAAAGGTCATCCGGGTCACCCAGTATCCCACTTGGTTAGCCAATGTTGTGACTGTGCCAAAGAAGGATGGAAAGACCAGAGTGTGTGTTGATTACCGTGATCTCAATAAGGCGAGTCCAAAAGACAACTTCCCACTGCCAAATATCCATATATTGATTGACAATTGAGCCAAACATGAGATCGGTTCCTTCGTAGATTGTTATGCGGGTTGTCATTAGATTTTAATGGATGAGGAAGATGCGGAAAAGACGTCATTCATCACGCCTTGGGGGACGTATTGTTATAGGGTCATGCCATTTGGGTTGAAGAACACAGGGGTAACATATATAAGGGCAATACAACCATGTTTCATGACATGATACATCGGGAAATTGAGGTCTATGTAGACGACGTGATCATAAAGTCAAGGAAGCAATGTGACCATGTTAAAGACTTGAGGAAATTTTTTCAGAGGCTCCGCAGGTATAACCTCAAACTTAATCCAGCAAAGTGTGCATTTGGAGTCCCGTCAGGGAAGCTGTTGGGGCTCGTGGTAAGTCGACGCGGTATTGAGTTAGACCCGTCCAAAATCAAAGCCATTCAGGAGTTACCACCGCCAAAAAGTAAGAAAGAGGTGATGAGTTTCTCGGCAAGTTGAATTATATCAGCAGGTTCATTGCCCAGCTCACGACAACTTGCGAGCCTATCTTCAAGCTGCTAAAGAAAGATGCTACGGTCAGATGGACGGATGAATGTCAGGCAGCATTCGACAGGATTAAGGAGTATTTGGCCAGTCCACCTGTGTTGGTTCCACCAGAGCCGGGAAGACCCTTGATCCTCTATCTGACAGTTTTGGATAACTCTTTCGGTTGTGTACTGGGGCAGCATGATGTCACAGGAAAGAAAGAGCAGGTGATTTACTACCTCAGCAAGAAGTTCACATCTTATGAGGTAAAATACACTCACCTTGAGAGAACGTATTGTGCTTTAACCTGCTTAGCGTAGAAATTGAAACATTACTTGTCATCATATACCACCTATCTCATCTCGAGGTTGGACACATTGAGGTACATTTTTCAAAAGCCTATGCCCACAGGGAGGCTTGCAAAATGGCAAATCTTGCTCACAGAATTGATATTGTCTACGTGACCCGTACTGCGATGAAAGCACAAGTGGTGGCTAACCATCTAGCCGAGAACCCAGTTGACGATGAATATGAACCTTTGAAGACATACTTCCCTAATGAGGAGACAATGCACATCGAGGAATTAGAACAAGATGAAAAATCGGGGTGGAAGTTGTTCTTTGATGGGGCTGCCAATACCAAAGACGTCGGGATAGGAGCGGTACTTATTTCTGAGATAGGGCAACACTACCCTGTTACAGCTCAACTTCGCTTCTACTGCACCAATAATATGGCTGAATACGATGCATGTATCTCGGGTTTGAGATTGGCTATAGACATGGGTGTCCAGGAGATCTTGGTCATGGGCGACTCGGATCTTCTGGTGCATCATATTCAGGGAGAATGGGAGACGCGAGACTTAAAGCTCATACCATACCGGCATTTCCTGCATGAACTTTGTCAACGGTTTCAGTTGATAGACTTCGGGCATATACCAAGGATTCATAATGAAGTTGTTGACGCTTTGGCCACTTTGGCATCGATGTTGCATCATCCAGATAAGGCGTACGTGGACTCGTTGCAGATTCAGGTCCGAGATCAGCATGCCTATTGTAACATGGTAGAGGAAGAGCTTGATGGTGAGCCGTGGTTTTATGATATCAAAGAATACCTCAGGATGGGAGTATATCCGGCACAAGACACAAGGGATCAAAAGAGAGCCATTAGGCGCTTAGCAAGTGGATTTTTCTTCAGTGGAGGAGTATTGTACAAAAGAACTCCAGATCTTGGTTTATTGAGGTGCATGGATGCTAAACAGACTACAGTCATCATGACTGAGGTACATGCGGGAGTCTGTGGACCTCATATGAGTGGATATGTATTGGCCAAAAAGATTCTTTAAGCAGGATATTATTGGCTTACTATGGAACGGGATATTATCAGTTTTGTGCGCAAGTGTCATCATTGCCAGGTGCATGGAGATTTGATTCACTCTCCACCAGCTGAATTGCACACAATTTCGACACCATGGCCCTTTGTTGCTTGGGGAATGGATGTCATTGGGTCGATCGAGCCAGCGGCATCAAATGGGCACAGGTTTATTCTGGTAGCCATTGATTATTTTACTAAGTGGGTTGAGGCGAGAACTTTCAAATCGGTAACCAAGAAGGCAGTGGTCGATTTTGTGCATTCAAATTTCATTTGTCGATTCGGAATGCCAAAGGTAATTATCACAGATAATGGTGCCAATCTCAACAGCCATCTGATGGCAGAGACGTGTCAGCAGTTTAAGATCACGCACCGTAATTCCACCCCATATCGCCCTAAGGCGAATGGAGCGGTCGAAGCAGCTAACAAGAACATCAAGAAGATACTTCGGAAAATGGTGGAAGAGTCTAGGCAATGGCATGAGAAGTTACCTTTCACTCTGTTAGGCTATCGCACTACTGTTCGCACTTCAGTAGGGGTGACTTCTTATTCGTTGGTATACGGTACAGAGGCAGTAATACCCGCATAGGTTGAAATACCATCCCTTCGGCTTATTGTCGAGGCGGAAATTGACAATGTTGAATGGGTCAAGGCCCGATTGGAGCAACTGAGCTTGATTGATGAAAAGAGATTGGCAGCAGTATGTCACGGACAATTGTACCAACAGAGAATGGCAAGAGCATATAACAAGAAAGTGTGTACGCGGAAATTTGAAGTAGGGCAATTGGTGTTGAGGCGTATCTTACCTCATTGGGCCGAAGCAAAAGGAAAGTTCGCCCCCAATTGGCAGGGGCCATTTGTTGTAACCAGAGTGTTGTCCAATGGTACACTATATCTGACAAATGTGGAAGGAAAATGTGTAGAAATGGCTATCAACTCCGATGCAGTCAAGCGATACTATGTATGATTTCTTTGTCTCATCGTACTTTATTTTATTTGGCATGTTTTGAAATTGAAATGACGAAGGCATTTTGTTCTGCTATCCAAACACTTTATCCTTTGTTATCCCTTTGAGCCTTATTCTATTTTCTTTCGTACCCCTCCTTCGGAATCAATAATAAAACTCGTAGGCCCGAGCGGGAAAGTAAGTGTTGAAACAAGAGAAAAGCAGTGAAAAAGAAAATGAAGAGAAAAGGAAAAGAAGAAGAAAAAAAAGAAAAAAAAAAGAGAAAAGAAAAGAAAAGAAAAAAATATAGAAAAGAAAAGAAATGAAAAGAAAAGGAAAAGTGGAAGAAAGGAAAGATCGCAACAACGAAGTAATTTTATACCTGAACTACGTTTGACTTGATCCCGAAAGGGTACGTAGGGGAGGTTCAGTCACGCCAAAATAAAATTTCAAAAGTCCCCAAGAAAGAAACTGGGGTAGAAGTTGTGGTCGTGCAAGAGATTTGATTCCGAAAGTTGTAATGTTGAACCCACATCGAATTGTTTTGAGCCTTTGATACACTTTCTTTCTAACCCCGTCCAAAAGCTTGCATTACGGTCCAAAGAAAGACCTTCTAATCGGTCTTCAAGAAATGCCAAGTCGAGCTAGTAGAGGTGATTCATGTCAGGGACAACACTCTGGTCCAAGAAGAAAAATGATGAAAATGAGAAAGTTTTATCGGTGAAAACCCTCACGTGCACCGTAAGGCAAAGTGAGTTGAGAGAAATAAATATGAGAGAGTCTTATTGGTGAAAACCCTCACGGGCACCATAAGGCGACGGGATCTAAAAGAAACAAAAAATGAGAGAGTCTTATTAGTGAAAACCCTCACGGGTACCATAAGGCGATGGGAGCTGAGAGAAATCAAAAATGAGAGAGTCTTATCAGTGAAAACCCTCACGGGCACCGTAAGGCGAAGGTGAGTTTTCAGATGGGCAAATGAAACAAGTCTGTGGTTAAAAATTGCTCAAAACATGGAAAGACGATCAAGGTTTGGGTTTTTGGTGAAAATCAGGTTATGCAAGTCGGGAACAACAAATGGGGCAATTGAAAGCTGATTGGTTGGACATGCTAGGCTGGCTAATCCAAAATGCATGCCACGAGCAATGGTACCAGCCGTTCCACTCAGATAAGTCCTGTCCTCCTCTCTTCATTACAAATCATCCATTTTCAGAGTCTTTCTATCATTAACCTTCGAGGTCACTGCATTTCATTCTCTTGAAGTCTGTAAGATGTTCAGTGTCAGTTCTGTTCAAAAACAAGATAAGGACGTCAAGGATAAATACCAGCTTCCCAGTTGTACAGCGCAACCGGGCCAGAATATACCAAGATGTCAAAAGAAAGTAAGGTATGAAGTACCAATGAAAGTCCCACCGGCAGGTTGATAAGATAATGGTGGGGGAGAAGCAAAGTTTCAAAAGAGGGGTCAGAAACACAAAGAAGCAATACGGGATAAAGCATTTGGGTCATCAAAGTCAGGGGGTTGAAAGTCAGTCAGGAAATCGAAGCGTTTCAAGGCAAGTCCAGGGGAAACAAGTTAGAGCAGTGCCGGAAGCAGGCACATACCCAACAAGAATGCCTGCAGCTAACCGCCATTTTATATTAACAAATCTTTCTTTGATTGAGACAGGGACATAAAATTTTCTTTGGTTGTCTATTTTGTTGCAGTCAGGAGCCCACCTGTAGAACAAGGGAATACTTTTTAAGGTTAGTAATCAGGAGCCCACCTGGAGAACAAGGGAATACATTTCAAGTTTCAGCAGTCAGGCGCCCACCTGGAGAACAAGGGAAGTGCAATTCAAGTTTTAGCTTTCAATTTATTATATTAGATAACATGTTGTACCCAGCTACCAAACTGGGGCAGAAAATTTCCTTTGTTTGTTCATTTTTTGCAGTCAGGCGCTCACCCGGAGAACAAGGAAATACTTTTCAAGTTCAGCAATCAGGAGCCCACCTGGAGAACAAGGGAATACATTTCAAGTTCAACAGTCAAGCTCCCACCTGGAGAACAAGGGAAGTATAATTCAAATTTTAACTTTCAATTTTTAATATTTGATAACATGTCGTGCCCAGCCACCAAACTGGGGCAAAAAATTTTCTTTGTTTGTTTATTTTGTTGCAGTCGGGATCCCACCTGGAGAACAAAGGAATACTTTTCAAGCTCAGCAATCAGGAGCCCACCTGGAGAACAAGGGAATACTTTTCAAGTTCAGCAATCAGGAGCCCACTTGAAGAACAAGGGAATACATTTCAAGTTTCAGCAGTCAGGCACCCACTTGGAGAATAAGGGAAGTACAATTCAAATTTTAGCTTTTAATTTTTTTATATTTGATAACATGATGTACCAGCCACCAAACCGGGGCAGAAAATTTTCTTTGGTTGTCTGTTTTGTTGCAGTCAGGAGCCCACCTGGAGAACAAGGGAATACTTTTTAAGGTCAGTAATCAAGAGCCCACCTGAAGAACAAGGGAATACATTTCAAGTCACAGTAGTCAGGTGCCCACCTGGAGAACAAGGGAAGTGCAATTCAAGTTTTAGCTTTCAGTTTATTATATTAGATAACATGTTGTACCCAGCTACCAAACTGGGGCAGAAAATTTCCTTTGTTTGTTCATTTTTTGTAGTCAGACGCCTACATGGAGAACAAGGGAATACTTTTTAAGTTCAGCAATCAGGAGCCCACCCGCACAACAAGGGAATACATTTAAGTTTGGCAATTTGAAGAGAAGGAATAACATCTCAGTTTGCAATTTGAAGTGGCAACAATGGATTTCAATAAGAGAACACAAGACAACAAGGAAGTACAAGAACAAGGTTGAAGAATTTAGATAGGATTTTGTAATTCATAGATCATAGCTTAGCTTAGTTCCTTTTATTTTTGACACGGTGTAATAAGGAAGGTCAGCAAGCAGTAGCAGCAGTAATCGCAGTAAAATCACAGCTCCTGGTACTCCCAGTTACCAGACACTCCCAAACTACACTAACCTGATTCCTGTTTAGCCCAGGATATGTAGGCAGCCTCTGAAGCAGGGTGTGGTCAGCTCTTTCAAAAATGCTTCACACGGAATATGCGAACGGGCAAAAATCACTCGTTTTAGCTCACTTATCTTTGCACAAAAACTCTTCGTGTTTCCGGGCAAAGAGGGACAGCTATGAGCATATGATTTTTGTCCTGAGCAATAATTCCCAAAATTCAAACAAAATAATTTCTTTAGTATTTTACAATTTTTTTGTAAATTTTGTGGCATTTTCTGGTAATTGTTGCATTTTATTTGTGCATTTTAGTTCATCTAAAAATACAAAAATACATGTGGTATTTGTTTGGGATTTAGTTGCATATTTTTAGTGTTAATTAGTAGTTAATATTGTTTACATATAAAGAAAATGACAAAAACAGTTATTTGCATTTTTATTTTTAATTTGTAGAATTTATCTTAAATTTTAGTTTAAAATTAGAAATTAGTTAATTGTGAGAATTAAATAATATCATATTAGAGTCAATTGGGTCTTTGAGTTTATTTTTTGTCATTTTTAACAAAATCAAAAAAATATTGCAGAATAAATGAAATACAAAAATGGAAAAATAGATAAAAAGAAAAAGAAGAGAGAAAATGAAAGGAATAAGGCTGCCCGAAATTGGGCCTTATTAGTTAGATTTTTTCCCAGCCCACTTCAACTTACCTGCGTCAGGCCCAATCCCAAAATACCCAACCCGGTCTGGTTCCCAGCTAACCCAAACGACACCATTTGGCGCCCTCATAATCCTGGCCGTTGATTTCCTTCAATCCAACGGTCATCATTGATCATTACATTCTAATATAATTGTCTGAATCTGCCTTAACCCTAGAGACACAATCATCTTCCCTGTACTCATCTCTATACCTCGCCGGAAGCCGCCGCCGGCGAGGACGTTAACTACGCCGATCAACCCCAAATTAACACCCCAAATTCTCCTCGTTCCCCTTTTTCCAACCATGCCAATGGTTTCCTTCGAATCAACACCAAACCTTTCGAATGTTCGTTTAAAGTTTTCCGGCCAAGTCACAAAGTGGTCCAAATCCGAGCAAATTCACACCACACAACCCCCAGATCTTCCTCACCCCTAATACCTAACCGAATTCCCTCGAATCTGAGTAGAACGGTTCGAATTTTAAAATTTAGGGTTTTTGAAGACGAAGTTGTTTTGGGAGGTTTGAAGGTTTGATTGGCTTCAAGTTGATATTATATGTTTATTTCATACGAAATGAACATATAACATCAACTCAAAGCCAAAATTGAAAGACAGTCGAGTGGGAATTTGAATTCGTAAGTCTGCTGATTTGTTTCTTTTTCATTTTTTTTCTTTTAAGTTCTCATGGATTTGTTTGGTCTAGTTCGTGTTGTGCCGTTAAGTGGTTTGTTCTATGACTATTTTCGATTTTAGTTTAGTTTAGTTGATTCTGATTTAGCTTTCATGTTTCCAACAGTTTGAATGTTCAAATGGTGGTTAATTAATTCAGTCGATTATTTGTGATCTAATTGGTTCAATGTTAGCATGTGTAGCTTAGTTTGAATATATTCTGCTTTGTTAGATTAATTGATAGTAGTCTTAATTAGTTTAATTAGTTTAGTTGTTTGGACTTAGTTAATTAGTTCTTAGCCTTATAGGATAATTGACTATAGTTAATAGCTAATGTGAAGGGTTTGATTTGGTTAGCTGAGGTCAGCAATTTTAAGTTGAATTCAGGGTAGTTTAGGTAATTGGAGAATGGATGAAATGCTGTAGATTATGCCTGAAGTTCCTAGAACTTTCTAGATTGGGGTTCAATTTAGAATTTCAGGAAGTCCCATAGTATGACTTGAAAAACAAGTCACAACATTTCAGCAAAAATCAAAATTTAAAAAGGATTAGACCCAAAAACTGAAAATCTGAGGGCTGCCCTCTTTGTGCCTATAAAAGGGCATTCTCATGCCTTGAAATACAAGTTTTGAGCTCCAAAAAACTCCCTCCAAAATCATTCTGCAGATCAAATCTGCCTAATTTGAATTGCAAATCTCAAAACCTTCAAAAAACCAAAAACAACAAAAAAGCCATAGAAAATCAAAAGTTACTGTTACATTGAGGCCCTTAGATCAGTTTCAGCTTATTTTGACAATTATTTTCAATCCTTATCCTAGTTTGAAGAGGAGAATATCTGGAGAGCTCTAGTGTTTGGTTATTAATGTGATTGAGTTTGTTTAAGGGTCAATTGCTACTGGTATATTGATTGCGAATTTCAGTGGTCTGTTGGTTGTGGTTTCGAGTTAGTTTGGGGTCCAAATTAGGGTGTTTCGACATCCTGTTTTTGTTACTTCTTCGCTATTTTTCTGGGCTCGTATTGGTGCTGATTTGAGGCTTCAATTCCCTTTGTTGTTGCTGATTGCAAGTGTTGTTTACTGTTGTGTTGTTGCTGACCACTTTTTCTTTTTCTCTTACTCGAATTCCAGGTATGTTCTCAGAGTCAAGAAATTGGAATTGTTTTGACCTGTATGAAATCATTTGAAGTCGATTAATGAAGACATGGTGTTGTTGCCCAGTTTTGCATTGCCTATGTAGTTAAACTATTTTCTTTTGACTTTGAATTGTACTAATTAGGATTTCATAGACTTGTAGGGTTGTTTATTTCATCTGAACAGTAGGATTGTGATCTTGATATCACTCCTTGCTAATTTGTAGGCATGACGAAGAGAATTGGTTTAAAACAGTCAGTACGCCTCGTTTTGCCGAAATCATATTAAGTTTGTTTACTTTGAGTCAATACCAGTTTGTTTAAAATTTGCAGTATCTTATTTTTACCAAATTGAGTTTCAAGTCGATTAGTGTTTTGTTAGTAAACTAAGGCCTAGTAGTTGACTTTTGAACTATTTGGGCCTATAATGCAATGTCTGCTAGTGTGTTGCTTCATTTAAAATTGCGGCTGGGCAGACTTGAAGCTGTGATCAGCATTTCGCGGTCTTCAGGATTGGAATTGGGCCCTCTTTCGTGGGCTTAAAGATTTCTGGCGTTTGGTTTTGCCCTGTTGCATTACTTGGGCCTTGATTTCTCGTATGGACTGTGTGCAAGGTCCAAAATGTTAAAGGATTTAAATTCACGTGTCCATGAACCCCCGGTATAAGTAAATTTCCAAAAAATCTAATTAATTAGGTTTCATTTGTTTATTATTAGGGACAAAAAACCAAGTAGAGAATCATAGCCACTTTAGGATCAACCTTTAAATAAAAATGATGAGACGAGCCTCGCCAAATAAAGATGTAAATTATGGGGCCCTCATTCAATGCTTAATTAAAATACTTAGAGTTCGGGATGGGCCGTTTAGCAGATTTCACGCCCTTCTCTAAAATAATAACATGTTAGTCACTTTAGGCGCGTCTTAATAATCTTATTTTCTTAAATACGGGTGCACATTTATGTGACTTAAATCCAAATCTCAACGGAGTCTAAATGTGTTGACAACCACGGGTGCACTGGTGCGACGTGGTTCGAGACGCATTTTTACGACGTTGCAATTCTTATTAAAGTTCAAATAAAAGCGGGTTACTATAAAAGGCACCTAAATTAGAACATGTTTTGAAATCAGATAAAATCAAATACAACAGTTGAGCGACCGTGCTAAAACCACGGAATCTGGGAATGCCTAACACCTTCTCCCGGGTTAACAAAATTCCTTAATCAGACTTCTGGATCGCGAACTGTTAAACAGAGTCAATAATCTCCTCGATTCGGGATTCAACCGGTGACTTGGGACACTATTAATCTCCCAAGTGGCAACTCTGAATCTTAATAACAAATCCCGTTTTGATTGTCCTTTAATTGGAAAAACTCCTTTACGCCCTTGCGGGTGTAGTAAAAAGGAGGTGTGACACTTTTTACAACAAAAACCTTGTCCAAGTCCTTCCGATCAATTGGCAAAGGCAGGGAAGTGGAAAACCTCATTGTTGGAATCTGATACAATTCAAATTGAGAGAAATAAAATGAGAGATTCTTATCGGTGAAAACCTTCGGGCACCATAAGGCGATGGTGAGTAGAGAAAATGAAAATGAGAGAGTCCGCTTAGTGAAAACTCGCAAAGAGCACTATCGGGCGATGGTGAGAAGAGAAATGAGAGAGGTCGATTGGCGAAAACCCGCAAAAGGTGTTGTCGGCTGAAAAGAAGACATCTCACCACTAAAAGAGTCATGGCAAGGTTCCCTGGTTTTGAAATGCAGATCAATGGGTTCACGAGAAGCTGGAAAGTTTGTGTGGGTTGGGCATCCAGTCCAAGAAGCATGTCATGTTCATTTGAAGCCAGCATGCACACCCCAGATAAGTCCTTCTTTTCCCCCCGAAAGCGACGCTTCTCTTTAAACTCATATGCTTGCCTGTTTGCATATTTTTTCTTTCAATCCCTTTCGGTTTAACACTGATTCCAGAATTACTACAAAGAAAGGTGACAAGACTGGTTTTATAGGGCTCCGCCTGACAAAAGCCGGAGAAAACACCCAGCCTCAGCGGGTGCGTCAGTCCAATCCCGATTGACCATGGTGATTGATGCTTCAAAGCAAAGAAAGTGGAAAGGAAAGAAAGTCAAAAACAAAGGTATTAAGAGCAGAATAAAGTGAAAGGGCCAGAACCCACATGGGCGAGTCATCAGGAAATCCTAAAAGTTGAATCCCGTCAGTTTAAAAAGAGATTCGCCCTCAAAGCTAGCAAACAGCAAAGTTCGCAATGAAAATGGGGCTGGGATCAAGCAATTGGAATGATCAAGGCTACAAAATCAACCACCGTTTCAAACAAACAAATTGTTCTTTATTGAAAACAGGTACAATCAAAGCAATTGTGCAAGAAGCAGGTGCAACCCAAAAGTAAATAAAATGCACAAGCGCTGAAATAGCTTTGCAGCAGGAAAATGACCAAAAAGGAAGTTTCCCCCCAAATTCTTTCATGCGGTTTGCTAAATAAAAAGGAAAACATATAAAGATGAAAACAAAAGAAAAAGAAAGAAGAAAATAAATGAAAATGAAAATTGCAAAAGAAAAACAAATCATGGTAGCATAGAACCCCATTCCTTAAATATCCTGACAAAAAATCGAGGATCTCCCTGGCATAACCCAGGGAGCTTTTTTCTTTCCATCCCGGCATAACCCTTGGATCCCCCTGGCATAACCCAAGGGGCTTTTTCTTTCCAAATCCCAGCAAAAAACCGAGGATCTCCCTGGCATAACCCAAGGAGCTTTTTTCCAAATCCCAGCATAACCGAGGATCCCCCTGGCATAACCCAAGGGCCTTTTTCTTTTCTATCCCGGCATAACCCGTGGATCACCCTGGCATAACCTAAGGGGCTTTTTCTCTCCAAATCCCGGCAAAAAACCATGGACCCCTTTGCATAACCCAATGCGCTTTTTCTTTCCAAATCCCGGCAAAAAACCGAGGATCTCCCTGGCATAACCCAAGGAGCTTTTTTCCAAATCCCGGCATAACCCGAGTATCCCCCTGGCATAACCCGAGGATCTCCGTGGCATAACTCAGGGAGCTTTTCTCTTTCCATCTTGGCATAACCCGAGGATCCCCCTGGAATAACCCAAGGGGCTTTTTTCTTTCTATATCGGCATAACCGGTGGATCCCCCTGGCATAACCCAAGGGGCTTTTTATTTCCAAATCCCGGCATAACCCGATGATCTCTCTGGCATAACCCAGGGAGCTTTTTTCTTTCTTTCTTTCCATCCCGGCATAACCCGTGGATCCCCCTGGCATAACCCAAACGGCTTTTTTCTTTTTAAATTCCGGCATAACCCGAGGATCTCCCTGGCATAACCCAGGGAGATTTTTTCTTTCCCAAATCCCGACCTAACCCGAGAATCCTCCTGGCATAACACAAGAGGTTTTTCTTTTTTTTTCCTAAATCCCGGCATAACTCGTGGATATATCCCTGGCATAACCCAAAGAGCCTTTTTTCTTTTCATCCCGGCATAACCCGAGACCCTTTTTCTTTTTCTGGCATAACTTGGTCATTCTCCAGCATAACCTGGATTCATTTAGAAGGATACACAATCTTGATTTGATTGCTTAAATATGTGGCACAACTAACTCATGAAATTTTCCTAGTGAAAACTGGGGCAGAAACTTTCGTTCGTTTTTTTGTTTTGGTATCATAAGCAGTTTGAAGACACAAGGTGCAAGAGGACCGATGGAATGAGTCTCAATCTAGAATAAAGAAAAGAACAAAAGAACAAAAGAAATGAACTCAAATGTGAAGCAAGCAAGGGTGCGGATTGCTCAAAATCCGATTGAAGTCACAAGCTCCGCTGATCCTGTTTTGACCCAATGCTGCACAAAGAAGTAAACACCTACAACTTGCGAGCATAAAGATACAGATCGAAGTCCACAGCAAAATCAGCTAAGACTCAAGATCAAGTTTTAAGAGAATTATAGATAGGAATCTTGTAACTCATAGTTGATAGGCATATCTAGCTAAGTTTTGATTTTCCTTGTGGTGTAATAAGGTAGTCAGCAAGCATTAGCAGCAGCAACAGCAGTGAAATCATAGCTTCTGGTAGTCCCAGCTACCAAACCTTCCAGAACTACACTAACCTGATTCCTTTATAGCCAAGGATATGTAGGTAACCTTTGAAGCAGGGTTCGGTCAGACGGTTTTCAAAATGCTTCTCCTGGAGTGCCAAGCAGGCAAAAATCCCTCATATTGCTCATTTATTTTTGCCTAAAAACCCTTCGTTTCTTCGAGCAAAGAGGGGCAGCTGTGAGCACGTGATTTTTGCCACGCTTAAATTAATCCTACAAAATTCATTAGAATTAGGATTTTTCTTTTTTGAATTTTAGGAATTAATTGCATGATTGTGTGTTAATTGTTTGCATCTTGTTTGTGCATTTTAATTAGCAAAAAATATAAAAATATGTTGCATTTAACATTTGGGATTTAACTTTGCATTTTAGGGTTAGTTAGAAATCATTTGTTTTATAAAATGGAAAAATTACAAAAAAATAGCTTAAAATGCACTTTTAATTCTAGCTTTGATTTTGTCAGGGTTTTTTTGTTAATTAATTGTTTTTCATCATCATTTTAGGTTTAATTAGTTTTTTAGTTAGTCAAGGTATCTAGGAATTAATTTCAATTTTTTGGTTAATTTTTGAAAAGTAAAAGAGGGAACTAATTTGTTTTGAAATTGGAAAAGAAAAGGAAAATAAAGTTTGGGCCATTTAATCAGATTCCTCTCCCAGGCCCAATCGTGCACAAATCTCACCCCAATCAGCCCAATCCATAAGATTAACCCGGCCTCCCTCCCCCCTCCCCCT
>MU750305.1:5208-20512 GCA_026770625.1 Nicotiana glauca | reverse complement strand
CCCCCCCCCCTCCCCCGCAAAAATCCATTCTCTGCAAGTCCGAATCTCAAATTTGAATTTCAAAAATCAAAAGAAGTTCATATCTGAACTCCTATAGTTCTAGAAACCTTCATTTAGATCTTAAATTCTGCAAAAAAAACCAAAAACAACAGAAAACTTTCAAAAATCTTCAAAATACTGTTCCTTAGGTTAATTTGGATTTTCAGCTGTTGATTTACATTGTCTTGCTCAATATTTAGTTGCTGAATTGTTTTGAACATTCCTGGGGTGCTGAATTGTTTTGAACATTCCTGAGGTGTTTGTCGAGTGTATTTGGGGTTATATCAAGTCAAATTTGGGTCATTCAAGCTTATTTTTGGTTGCTTACTGGTTTTGCTACTAAAAATCAAATGCTGGGCTGATTGACACTATTTTCTGGGTTTAAAATCGATCTAATTGCTGTTGTATACTGCTGTTGCCTAGCTGACCTCAATTTCCTTTCATTTTGTTCAAATTCCAGGTACATGTTCTGAAATTCATTTAGACTTCAGCTGAAAATAAAATGAAGTTGCAGTCTCGTTGGTTTCCAATTGTTCTACTGGTTTTGCTGTAGTTTTAGAATAGTTTTGTTTTCATTTTGTAATTAATATATTTTTGAACTGTAGACAGCATAATTAGACCTTCAATTAGCTTTGATTATAGACATGTGAGATTATGAAGTACTGTATAATTTGGACTGGGTTGAACTGGTTTTATTTTTGAAATTAGTTGAGTATTTTGAGTTAGTTGTAAGCCGTTATCCCACCACTTGAATGCTATATGTACAGTTTGAGATTTGAACTACTGGACTCTTGTGATAGCACAGGTATTTTGTGATTGGTTGCTTTAGGACATGTGAGCCATTAAACCTTGTTAGAATTAGGGAATTATATTTCCAGTCGAGTAAACAGTGTAGGTACTGATATGGCTCACAATGAGTGTCATGTGAATGTTAATTTGCTTCCAGTAGGTGATGTAGTGTGAGTATTTTGTAGTTTCATTTTCAAAACAAGGAGAATAGCTAGAATAGATAGCTGATTTAATATTAACAACTGGAAGTTCAAACTATTGTGAGTATACAGCATAAAAATCGGCTATAGTATTGGTACTGGTGGGAATTTGATTGTAAATAGATTACATGCTTCAGCTAATATAAGATTAGGTGTCCACATGTTCACGATCTCACTGTTAATTCAATTTGTTTGAGAATTAAGGTTTCAAAATTAGAAGTTTGAAAATCCTACTATTAAATGCTTATGGTTAGAGTGTATTGTTCACATATTCATTCTAGGATGAGTTTGAATGTTAGGCAAATAAACTGGAAGTAAAATCAAAAATGAAACCTGCATTTTTCAGAATTGCTCGCGCCTGGGCCCCTGACAATTGGGCTGTGAAAATGAGCCCATTGCCTGCTTAATTGCCCAAACAGCCAACCTGATTCTTAGGCTAGGAAAAGTCCGCGACTGGACTGCACTGAAGCCCAATGACCGGCCAGCTTCATGTTACAGGCTTGGGCTAAACTTTCCAGGCCCAAAATTGCTAGAAGTCAAAAATCCTTTAAAAAAATATATTAGGAATATGGGAATTAATTTGCAATATGAATTTTGGTTTTCGAGTTAGGTAGCGGGTTCAAATTAAGAGAGTCCTCCCTTTTGTTTGAATTCGGACTTGAACTCGAGGCCCGAATTTATAAATGTGAATTAGTTAGGCCCTTTTAGATACCAAACATAAATAGAAAATCGTAGTTTGCTTTAGGTTGGCCTTTAAACAAAAAAAAAATAAAATGAGCCTCGCCAAACAAAATACATAAATTACGGGGCCCTCATTAAATGCTTAATTAAAATACTTAGAATTTGGGCCGTGCCGTCTAGCAAATTTCACGGCCCTCCGCAAAGGATAATAACCCGTTAGTCGCTTTAGGCGCGCTTTTAATAATTTTACCTTCTTAAATACGGGTGCGCATTTCATGCAACCCAAATTCAAATCCAAAAATGTTGAATAAGAATGTGTCGAGGATCCGGGTGCATTTCATGTGACGTGATCCGAAAATACATTTTTAAACGACGTTCACTTTCTTAAAAATTAACTAAAAGCAGTAAATAATCTTAAAATTGCACTATAGGTTGGAACATGTAAGAAAAATCAAATTTTAGTCATTTATAATAATTTAAGCGACCGTACTAGAACCACGAGATCCGGGGGTGCATAACATCTTCCCTCGGGTCAACAGAATTTCTTTTTCAGAATTTCTGGTTCGCAAACTCCAATTAGGAAGTCGAAAATTTTCCTCGATTTGGGATTTAAGTTAAACCGATGATTTGGGACATCAAAAGCCAATCCTTTCCCAAATGGCGACTCTAAAAATAAAATAATAATTCCATTTTGAATAATATCACTTTAAATGGAAAAACTCCCTTATACATTATCCTTCGGGGTAGGTGTGTAAAAAAAAAAGGTGTGACAGCTCTCCTTCGGGGTAGGTGTGTAAAAAAGGAGGTGTGACACTTGCTATTGGAAGACTACATCATTTTTTGGACTTGAAGGCTTATTGTTAAGCCTTATAATTATAAGGAAGTGCCATTTGCACACTATTGGTGCTTTCACTTCCATTCAGTCCTTCATAGTGCTATAAACGCAAGTCACCATTTGGTAGACGATCAAGCTGATTCCTTAACTATGAGTCTATGAGAGTAATACTTCATTTGAAAATTAGAACCTCAGATTCTGATAGTATGTGAAACTTAAGCACCTCTGAACACTGAAAAAAGTGGAGGATGAGTGATGTTCCTGCTTACTATCTGTTAAAACAATTTGTCCAAACAACTTATAAACGCCATTTTTCATTGTTAGTCCTTTCACCAAAATGTTATGTCTAAACAAGTTGATGAATATGTCAAAGGAAATTTCACCGTACGACAACAAGAATGATACTATATGGTGTTGTGGGAAAAGGGCCGCACTTGTTGGGGATGGGTTATTAACAAAGTGACGTACCTACCTTACCTTGATAAGAATGGTTGAGCTTTGAACTTTGATATTATTTTATTATATAGAAATGGAACTTGGGGTATACGAACTGGGGTATTTTAGTAATTATAGTTATTTGCCCTGAATATTTTGGTATCTTGCTCTTCATTTGTAGCCCTTTGATGCACTTTCCTTTGTGTCCATTTGAACAATCATAGTCGGCTTCACATTAATTCCATTGCCACAGAGAGCTTACCTTTTAACCTACATACCTATGTCTCTTTCTCCTTTTCTCATTCTCTCTCTACTTACAGAAGATCTACTTCTTAGATAAGTTGATATTCCGAGTTGGATGATAATTTAAGAATTTCCTTCTGGATTTTTTGTACTGGTTCTACGCATGCATATCATCATTTATTGATTCAACTATACCAAAGGACCAGAAGAAGAAATATATATGAAAATTCTACAACATACATAGCTATCACTCAGTAATCCAAAAAAGGTACAAAAAAGCATATTGGATTACTTACTGTCAAACCAGACATATGGACATCTCTCCCTTGATAGGAGAAAGATTCCAAATAATAGTGAAAATTTGTGATCCAAATATGTCACCGTTTAATTTTCAATATTTCAAAATTATAGCGAGTGAAGCGACTATCTTCACTTCCTTAGCTGAATGTGAAGTTGAAATATCAAAGATGTTAAGTTCAGATTTTATGTTGACCCATTAAAAGAAAAGGCAAATATCATTCAATATTAAACTTATGCATTGAAAGGGAAATGTCAAATCTATACTACTGTTTCTGTCAATATTCTTGCTGCTCTTAAGTTAATGTCGAACTACTGAACAACTTTCCATCCTTGGATATATGCTTATTTCATACTAGCATATCTATGTAAGTTTCTTCCTTCCATTACAAAACTTATAATCTACATCAAGAATCGGTGGTTCATATGGATAAGAAATTACATGCATAATTAACGAGTACCTCAATCTTTGGACCTTTTTTGGTGTTGGGCCCGCGCTCAGCACGAATAATCATATCTAGTATGGATAGAGGAATTTAATAAAGAAAGAGAAAAAGTTGAGGGCCCACAACGTCAAAGAGATAAACAACTAAAGAAACTTTGTTGAGGACCTAGTCTGTCATACGAGGGAGGTTCTTTCTTGCACATGCCTTATCCGACCTACATGACAAGATAATATTATCTATCCCTAGTATTCGTGATTTGAAATTTATTAAAATGGAAGTCCGGTGCACAGGAAATTTTATATTTATACAGGATTTAAGGAAGGGTCGTGCTTCAAAGAATGTGGTATAGACAATCTACTCTAATCTAAATTACCACGGTTAAGAGGACCGAAACTAGCTCTCAAGTATGGAGCACGGCGAATCATCCTCTGATACGACTCACAATCCGTCGTCAACCAAGTCATAGGGACTTTCCATATAAAAGAACAAAGGCTACAAAAATATCAGGCAGGAATTCATAAGCTATTGCCCGAGTTTGACGAGTGTCAACTCGACCAGATACCCAGAGCACAAAACATCAAAACAGTAGCCTTGCCAAATTGGTAGCGACCACTGAAAGCATAATCGGAGAAGGAAAAGTGATCAAACTGAGGTAACGAATGCTTCTAATTTGTTTTAGCTAACATTTCTCTAATTGGAATAAAAGTAGGGGCAGTCACCCGGGAAACGCGTCGTATTCTCTAATGCAAGCAAAATTAAGCAAACCGGGACTTTCCCAGGAAATGCCTCATATTCTCCAATGCAAGAAAAATTAAGCAAATTGAGACTCCCCCAGGGAACACCCTTTAAGGCCAAGGGCCTTCGCCAAAGAAGAAGAGTTCGACTTTGATCGAACGACGACAGGTTAACATTTTGATAAGTTCAAAATAACACGCTTTAAGGCCAATGGGCCTTCGCCAAAGAAGAAGAGTTTGACCTTGATGGAACGACGACAGGTTAACATTTCGATACGTTTGAAATACCACCCTTTAAGGCTAAGGGCCTTCGCAAAGAAGAAGAGTTTGACCTTGATCGAACAGCAACGGGTTAATATTCCGATAAGTTTCAAATAACACCCTTTAAGGCCAAGGGCCTTCGCCAAAGAAGAAGAGTTCGACTTTGATCGAATGACGACGGGTTAATATTTCGATAAGTTCAAAATAACACCCTTAAAGGCCAAGGGGCTTCGCCAAAGAATAAGAGTTTGACCTTGATCGAATGACCACGAGTTAACATTTCGATAAGTTCGAAATAACACCGTTTAAGGCCAAGGACCTTTGCCAAAGAAGAATAGGTTGACCTTGATCGAACGACGATGGGTTTATATTTTGATAAGTTTGAAATAACACCTTTTAAGCCCAAGGGCCTTCGCCAAAGAAGAAGAGTTTGACCTTGATCGAACGATGACGGGTTAACATTTTGATAAGTTAGAAATAACACCCTTTAAACCCAAGGGCCTTCTCCAAAGAAGAAGAGTTCGACCTTGATCGAATGACGACGGGTTAACATTTTGATAAGTTCGAAATAACACCCTTTAAGGCCAAGGACCTTCGCCAAAGAAGAAGAGTTCGACCTTGATCGAACGACGACGGGTTAACATTTCGATAAGTTCGAAATAACACCCTTTAAGGCCAAGGGACTTCGCCAAAGAAGAAGAGTTCGACCTTGATCAAACAATGACGGGTTAACATTTCAATAAGTTCGAAATAACACCCTTTAAGGCCAAGGGCTTTCGCCAAAGAAGAAGAGTGCGACCTTGATCGAATGAGTGCGACCTTGATCGAACAAAGACAGGTTATCATTTTGATAAGTCCGAAATAACACCCTTTAAGTCCAAGGACCTTCACCAAAGTAGAAGAGTTCGACCTTGATTGAACGATGACGGATTACATTTTGATAAGTTCGAAATAACACCCTTTAAGGCCAGGGGCCTTTGCAAAAGAAGAAGAGTTCGACCTTGATCGAACACCGTTAACATTTCGATAAGTTTGAAATAACACCCTTTAAGGTCATGGGCCTTCACCAAAGAAGAAGAGTTCGACCTTGATTGAATGACGACGGGTTAAAATTTCGATAAGTTTGAAATAACACCCTTTAGGGAAAAGGGCCTTCGCCAAAGAAGAAGAGTTTGACCTTGATCGAACGACGATGGGTTAACATTTCAATAAGCTCGAAATAACACCCTTTAAGGCCAAGGGCCTTCGCCAAATAAGAAGTGTTCGACCTTGATTGAATGACGACGGGTTAAGTACGACCTTGATCGAACAACGGTGACTTAACATTTTGATAGGTTCGAAATAACATCCTTTAAGGCCAAGGACCTTCGCTAAAAAGAAGAGTTCGACCTCGATCAAAAGATGGCGGGTCAATATTTTGACAAGTTCAAAATAACATCCTTTAAGACCAAGGGCCTTCGTCAAAGAAGAAGAGTTTGACCTCGATCGAAGACGATGGGTTAATATTTTGTTACATTCAAAATAACACCTTTTAAGGCCAAGGGCCTTAGCCAAAAAGAAGAGTTCGACCTCGATCGAGTGATGATGGGATAATATTTTGATACATTCGAAATAACACCCTTTAAGGCCAAGGGCCTTTGCCAAAAAGAAGAGTTCGACCTCTATCGAATGATGACAGGCCAATATTTTGACAGGGTCGAAATAATACCCTTTAAAGCCATGGGCCTTTTCCAAAAAGAAGAGTCAGACCTCGATCGAATAACGACAGGTTGATATTTCGATAAAAGTTCAAAACCGCACCCTCGGGGCTACGAGCCATCACCAAAGAGAATTCGAAATGTTCCTAAGGCCAAAGTGCCATCAAAAAATATAAAGGGAAAGAAAGATCGGGACTCACCATGAGGGAATCTACCTCGCACCAAAATCGCGAAGAGAAAAGACATAGAAAAGTACAAGGTGAATAACAACGAAAAATTATTCTTTATACAAAGTCACTGCGCAAATACTCGCATATTACATACGACCTGGATCAATGGTCAAAAATAACAGCTATCTTTTCACTCAGCCTCACTATCACCATCCTCTTCACCACCATCTTCAAGAAAGTCTCCCTCAGCCGCAATCCATACTAGTCAACCTCCCCATCCGAATTTCTCGAACTATGATTAATGAAGTCCGCTCACCGAGCTTGACCAAAAGACAACCTCGATAAGCGGGGGGACTAACTATATGGGTCAAAATTAGATCAGATAAATTTGGCCTGCGAAAGCATAAGGCCGAGGTTGAATAGGCCGAGGTCAGACAGACCAAGGTCGGATAGGCCGTGGTCGGACAGCCACCAATTAGCCGAGGTCAAACAGGCCAAGATCGGATAGGTCGTGGTCGGACAGTCACCAATTGGCCGAGGTCGGACAGTCATAATTAAGGCCGAGGTCGGACTGGCCGAGGTCGGACAGTCATGAAACAGTTAGTTTGCTTTGGAATACTCAAAAGGAATATTCTACCGAATATTCCCTCTAAATTGTACCTTTTTTTAGGATTTTCTATGGATTGCCCCTTATAAATAGGAGGGGAGGACTTCCCAAATTGCGGGATCTCTCTCTCTCTCTCTCTTTATCTCTCTCTCCCTCTTTCTAGAAAATATGTAAACACACCTCTCCAAAGAGATGAGAGGATCTGTGATCACATACCTTTATCATATCCAAAAAGGGTCCTAAGGTTCTTGTATTTGTCTATCATTCATCTTTATCAAACGAAAGAAGATCTGACTCACTCAAGATCAGGTTAATCATTTTCTTTATTTACATTTTATTGTCATTTAATGTTACTTAATGCATCTTTCTCTATGCTATTAAATCTGGCCATAATCGCCGTTAATATCTACACTTGACTGTGTTTTTCTATTCATCTTGCTCATCTCGGATCTAGAGTTAATTATCTTTAACTAGGATTTACCCCCTTCATCTTCTTTGATTGATTTGTTCAAAAAGGTTCTGATATCTTTTGAGTCAAACAGTAGTAATGTTTATTCTACCCCTGTCTATCTTCAGATGAATAATGGAAATATGGAATTGGGAGATAAACGAAAGTGTCGAAATTGGCCTGGTTCATTCATTTTTAGCCAGAAAGTATATTTAAAATCGAATTCCCCAACTTTTTATTAATAACCTGTAATCATAAATAATATTATAGCACTTAATGGAGTTTCCATTAATCAATTCAATGATTGTAGAACTCGATTTAAAGCTAATTTTATTCCATAGAATAAGGCGAATAATTAGAGCCATCAAAATGAGCTTGGCCCACGAGTCCAGCCTAACCCAACCCAACCTTACTTGGGTAGGATTGCGCTAAAGTTTTTCTAGCTCATTTAAAAATGAGACTTATAGGACTGATCCAAGTTAGTCCGTCGGAATAACTCAGTGAAAATAGCACGGCTAGATGGTTTTAGGACTGATAATTGAAAAATACCCAGCGTTTGCAAAGTCTTTGAAAAATAGTCACTATTAGCTGCAACACGGAAAGTTCCAACATAATATACTGGAGATTGGTGCACTTGTGTATGAACTTCTAGCATATTATGTTGGAAATCTAGCACACGGAAAGTTCAGCAAAATATACTGGAGAATGGAGCATCTGTGAATGAAGTTCCAGCATATTATGCTGGAACTCCAATATATATTATGTTGGAACTCCAGTATATTATGCTAGAAGTTCACATGTAAAAAATTTGAACTCCACTATATTATGCTCGAATGTTTTTCAGATTTTGAACAATTTTTTGTTCATAGTTATTTTTACATAAAAAGTGGTTAAATTTCAATTACTTTTAAAACTGTGGCTATTTTTCAATTACCACTTGTAAATCTGATTATTTTTAAATTTCTCCCAATAATTCTACATTAGTGATGACTAACTACCCAGTCTTCATTATTAGGGGGAAGTGGACCGTTAGCCGGTAATAAGACATTTATTTACTTTTAAGTTACTGTTTAAAATGTCTTTAGTCTTTAGCCACCGCTTTAATAATTTTTTTCCCACCCGAACGAAAATATCCTTTTGCTCATAAAGTTCAGGACAAAGTGTCCTTAACTTATGAGCTTGTTACTGTAAGTTCAAGACTAGTTGTCCTTAATTTATAAGTCTAAATTTAGGACTACCTATCCTTAACCTTTGAACTTGTAACTCTAAGCTCAGGACTACATGTCCTTAACTTTTGAACTTGGAATTCGAAGTTCAAGACTACATGTCCTTAATTTTTGTGCTTGTAACTCTAAGTTAAGGACTATCTATCATTAATTTTTGTGTTTGTAACTCTAAGTTAAGGACGAGGTGTCCTTAATTTTTGAACTTCTAACTCTATGTTCAGGACCAAGTGTCCTTAATTTATGAGCTTGTTACTGTAAGCTTAGGACTAGTTGTCCTTAACTTTTGAACTTGGAACTCGAAGTTCAGGACTACCTGTCCTTAATTTCTATGCTTGTAACTCTAAGTTAAGGACTACATGTCCTTAATTTATCTGCTTGTAACTCTAAGTTACGGACCAAGTGTCCTAATTTTTGGACTTCCAACTCTAAGTTCGGACCAACTCTATTTTACTTTAAGAAACGTAGATTTAAATGGTTGCACAACCCTACGTGAAAGTTAATTAATAAAGGGTTTAATGTTGTTCTTTTGGGTTGATGTATTATAAAGGGTTTAATTCTTTTTCCTATCCTTTCCTTATAGACTTGCTTCACACTTGTGTCAAAAGTCAGTTTAGTTTTACTCAAGAGTCGAATGCAGAAAACCTTCCACCAGTAGGCGATTGTATTTTTCATAGGATTTTTCCTTGCTCAGGGAGACATTCTCACTTCTAATATCTCCAGGTCACATAAGAAGGATGTATAAAAGGTGAGAGGAACAATGAGAAACTTGCAACATCTTGCTAAAATTACTAGCACCAAACACCTTGTGAACAATGGCAAGCTTGTGGGGATCATCGGGAGGAAAGTAAAGAGCAAAGATACAGTCCTTGGCGCATCAACGCCTTAGTAATTTGCAGGAAGCACAAGGAGAAATTAATATGCGTTTGTGTTTGTAAAGGAAAAGAAATAGAAGAAAGGATAACACTGTATTTATATATTAATTTTAATAAATTAGTGGTTACTTTTGCTCAACATTCAAAATAATAAATAAAAAGTAAATATTACTTGAAAAAGTGACTACCCCACATTTTTACTCATTATTATTCCTAACTAGGCCCGCCTTACGTGTGCGTCCAGCTGAGGCGCCAGTCATATTCAATTTGAAGTGACCTTTGAGTGGGAGTGGATTAGTTGGTTTTGCCACAAAATAGACACAGGAGTTGAAATAAAGTATGCATTAAGATACGGCACAACACGAGGTTAAATTCGTTATCAATGTTTGCATCATATCAAATCAATCAATTAATACAAGAACTTTTAGTGCACTACATATTGCACCGACTGATATCATAAAAGTTGAAACACTTAAATGTATGGTTCTGCCTTCATTCATTTTACACGATAATGTTCAATTAATAGGCATAGAATTTAGAAAAGGAGGATAGATATTGAATTAAGAAATACCAAAAATTTCCTTAGAATTTGTGGTTATTAATATGCCATGACATGCTTATTGTTACGCGGCGCCTTCCTAAGATTCCTTGGAAGGGCGGCGTAAGGCTAAACAACTGATATTAGCGCAGTTACTGTCCGCCAACTGAGGTCCCCTTTGTACACTAGACGAGATTGTCAGTTCCATACGGGAAAACCAATGTCAAGGGCAATTGAGAGAACAAAAATGAGAATTGAGAATAAAAAAAAGCTTGATTGCATTAAAGAAAGTTATTGCTAGGAAGTTTGATTGCTTAGTCCCTCCTAACAGTACTTAAATAAATAAACCCAAGTTACAAGACTAGACTTGACTAAGCTAGAGAAATATAATAGAAGTACATGAAATAAAACTACTCTATATTTATAATAAAAAGGACTTAGTTTTCTACTAGGCAGAAACAGATCCGTTGTCAGTAGCATTATCTTTGGCGTCACAGTCTGCACGCGAGGCATTGTCTGCGCGTGTGGTGCTGTTGGTATCTGCATGCAGCTGGGCGCTAGCGAGTGATATAGGTAGGGTGACAGAGGCACATGCACGTTTTTCACTTGGCACGGCCAAGACCACAAGGCCGCCCATGACGCTAAGCATTGGGAGGCTTGCTAGGACGCCATAGGGTGCGCCCAAGGGGTCATGGAGCATAGCTGGAAAGCCGCCCATGACATTCTCCACCACCTGAGTTGGCCACATCCTCGGCGCCTTACTTGCAAGATAATCTTCAATTAGGATCTTGTAGTCTTTGAGGTTTATTCCCCTCTCCCAAGTATTCTCCTCTGCATCACACCCCTACCATTTCACCAAGAACTCTTGGTGATATTTCCTTGAGGCATGAATTACTCTATCATCAAGGATAGCTTCAACATGCCTTTTTCGGTTGAATTGGGACCTCGAATACTGGGTATTGTGAGTTGGCTACATGAAGGATCCTCCATGTCTTCCCGAAAAGGTTTCAGAAGGCTGACATGGAGGACAAGATGAATCTTCTACCAAGCTGGGTATCCACCCGGCATGCAACTTTCCCAATGCGCCTTTCAATGGACAAGGGTTCAATGTATTTTTGCAATAGGCGAGGGTCCAATTAAGTACCGTTTTGGGATTTTGACCATCACTTTGTCTCCTACCTGGTATTCAACAAAGCGATGATTTTGATCAGCATGCCTCTTCATCCGTTTTTTGAGCTTTGACAAGATAGCTCCATACTATATCTAAATTTTGCTTCCATTCTTCTGAGAAGCTAGCAGCTCGATGAAATTAGACATGTTTGGTGCATTCACTGTGTGTGGGAGTAACGATTGTTGTCCGGTAATAATTTCAAAAGTACTTTTATTTGTACTAGAGCCTTTTCGTGAATTGAAACGCAGTTGAGCAACATCTAGAAGTTTTATCCAATTCTTCTGCAATCCGATTACAAAGTGGCGAAGATATTCTTCCAACATACCATTGAATTGTTCCATCTAGCCATCAGATTGCGGATGAAAACTGGAGTTGTGACTCTATTTTGACCCAAGGTACTTGAACAATTGGGTCCAAAAGTTCCTAGTGAAACGTGAGTCGCGGTCACTAACAATGTCTTTGGGCAGGCCCCAATATTTGATGACATAAGAGAAGAAGAGTCAAGTTGTATCTTCTGCTGATATATATTTATGGGGCTGCTATAAAGGTGGCATACTCGGAAAACCTATCCACCACAACCAAGATAGTTGTAAGATCTCCGACCTTGGGCAATCCGGTGATGAAATCCAAAGAAACTCTCTCCGAAGGTCTCTTTGGAACAGCTAGTGGTTCCAAGAGTCCCGCTTTTGTCAAGCGGTTCGATTTGTCCTACTGGCATACTAAACAAGCCTTCACATACTAAGCAATATCATCGGCTATTTGAGGCCAATAATATGCACGATGAAGTAATGCCATGGTGCGTTCTTCACCGGGATGGCCGGCCCACAGAGTATCGTGACATTCCGCCAGAAGAGTTCTTCGCAGATCTTCTCCTTTAGGAACATAAAGTCGGTTCCCTTTCACTTTCAGGAAACCATCTTCTATGTAGAACTTGCGAGTCTTGCCCTGTCCTACCAAATTAACCAAATACTGTACAGCATGATCCTTGATGGGGAGATCATGTATTTGGTCCTTGATGGTGGTGGCTAATTTGCTACCCCTTAGGGTTGAAAGTAGGCACACCAACGCTAGATCAGCTCTCTGAATAAGCGCATCCTCAACATGATTGGTCTTCCCACTTCCCTACTCCAGGTTGAAGTGGAATTCAGCTAGGACTTCCTTCCACCTGGCCTGTCAGCCATTCAACTTTGAATGGGTCATGAAAGGGCTAATAACCGTGTTGTCTATCTTGACCATGAACGGGGTCCCCAGCAGATAGTGTGTCCAAAGGCGCAAGCAGTCGACGACAACCAATAATTCTTCTCATAGGTGGCATAACGCCACTCTGCATACTTCAGCTTTCGGCTCTCCTATGCTACGGGATGCTCTTGTTGTAGCAAGACTCAGCCGAGGGCATACTTGGATGCATCCTTTTGTACCTCAAATGACTTGGCCAAATCAGGGAGGGCCAAGACGGGGCTACTAGACATAGCCACTTTTAATACGTTGAAGGCCTCCGCTCGCCTGGGTCCCCAATCTCAGGGCGTGACCTTCTTGAGGAGTTCTGTCAATGGCACTATGATGAGGGAGTATTTTTTCACAAATCGCCAATAGAAGTTGCATAGGCCAAGAAACGCCCTCAAGGCATGGATATCCTTAAGCGACGGCCAATCTGTGATTGCCTAATCTTTTTTTGGTCCATCTTGATCCATCATTCCTTGATGACATGTTCGAGGAAGTCAATTTGCTTTTGAGCAAAGGAACACTCGAATAGCTTTGCATATAGTTCATGCTCCTGCAATCGAGCTAGGACCTGCCGCAAGTGCACCAGGTGTTCTTCCAAGGTTTGGCTATATACCACAATGTCATCCAAGTAGACCACCACAAATATGTCAATGTACTCCCAGAAGACTTGGTTCATCATGGTGGAAAATGTAGCTGGGGCTTTTGTGAGCACGTGATTTTTACCCTATATATGAGTTATTCCCATAAAATTCAAATAAATAATTTTTCCTTATTTTTACAATTTGTGTGAATTTAGTGTTAATTGTTTGCATGTCATTTGCATGTTAAATCAAATATAAAAATACAAAAAATATGCATTTGCATTTAGAAATTAATTTCACATTTAGTAGGTATTAAATCATTTTAGAGCAATTTTAAGAAAACCAAAATATAGCATTTTTGTACTTTAATTGAAAAGTTATCATAAGATGAGAAGCTTAACAAAATACAAAAGAAAATAAAATATAAAATACAAAATACAAAATAAATAAATAAAAGAAAGGAAAAATAAAAGATACAACACAAAAATATAATACAAAAATACATGGCAAAAAAGAAGGCTGAAATTCGGATCAGCTAGCCCAAATCAGTGGCCCAAATGAAACAAACAACCTAGGCCCAAAAGTTGACCATCCGGTCCAGCAGCATAGTTAATAAAACGACGTCGCATGAAGGGCGTTAATCATAGCCGTTGGTTCACCTTAATCCTACGGTCCTCGGTCACTCTAAAAATTAGCAAATAAATATTATGTATAACCCTAAATTCAGAGACCCATGTATCATCGTCTCTATTACTTCACCCCATCCCACCGTTTGCCGGAATTCGCTCTACGGTGGCGGCCGGTGTTCAAATACCACCAAATTCACGCCACCTCTTCTCCATCATCCTCTCATCACAGTCCCCCTACTAGTTTGCTTCAGAGATTAACCAAACGCCCCGAAATCACCAAACCCTAGCGCCGCCACCACCACCTACGGCGGCGCCGCCACCCCAAACCTCCCAAAATTCACACCCCAAAGTTCTTCCCTCTCCTCATGCCTGGTGAATGATCTTTTCCCTCGAACCATCATCATCATCGTCGATTAGTCAGTCGAAGAATCGATCGAATGCTACGTTGATCTCCTCAAGCTCAAGTAGTTCCAATTCACAATAGGGGTCTTTTAAGCCCAGCTCTTGTTCGAGCGTCAAACAAAACAAACTAACAAAAAGAAAGAAGAAAGATAAGCTCTTAATCCTCTGTTTTTTTGTTTTCTGATTTCCATCGCGCATGTATATAATGATTTTTCTTGATCTTTTCTTTCTCTATCTCTATATGTTTCTGTCGAATTTTTCGGTTTATCAGAACACTTATATCTCAGGCATTAATATTAGAATAAGATTAAGGTAATTTCATGTTAATAATAGACGTTTCTTCATCTTGCGTTCATAGATGTCCACCCGTAATAGTTGATTCACAATTTGGTTATTTTAAGGTCAAAATATGATTTGCGATTAGTTATAGGTTAATTCGTTTCCTGTTACTGAATTAGGTTTTGAAAAGTGTTATTAATATGCTAGCAAACTTTCAGATTAATATATGTGAATTTGTTAGTTGATTCGTTTGCTTTGATAGATTAGTTTTAGATTTTTGTTAAATAGTATTAATTCTGTTTTATCGGCTGGTAGGATCTATTCACAATTACTGGTGATTAATTTTCTGTTTTGTGCTTCTAATTCTGTCTAGTGATCCAGTGAATTTAGTTTTAATGTTTTTATTAGTTTGATAATAGGTCTTAGTGAGATTGGTTATAGCTGATTGAAACTCGATTAATAGTTAGTCAATGTTAGGTTTGTTAAAGTTCAGAATAATT
>MU750301.1:10482-36770 GCA_026770625.1 Nicotiana glauca | reverse complement strand
ACTCCCGGATCAAAATCTCACCTATCAACCGGATTTCACCAAAATTCCAACTTCGCCAATTCAAGCCTATTTCTACCCCGGACCTCCAATTTCAATTTCGATCGCTCTCCTAAGTCATAAATCATCCCCTGAAGCTAACCGAACCACCGAAATTCACATCCGAGCCTTCTAACCACATAATCAACTTCCGATTGACTTTTTCTAAAACAAGTTTCCTTCTAAGAGGCTATGTGCCTTATTTTCAACCAAAACCAATTCAATTACACCCGATCAACACTAACACTAATATAAAAACATGAAGCAACACCATAAGGGGGAAACGAAGCCGTAACGCATAAGACGACGGATCGGGTCGTCACACCTATAGACGAGTTTAATCATCCAATACCTTCTACTACAACTCGAGACTTGGATAAAAATCATAACTATATAGCAGTTTGTATAAATGTTGTATAATAATGTATAATTGTGTATATGAATATACAAACATCTCTTATACACTATTATACATGTTTATACAAGTTATACAGTATAGTATAATTATGTATAAATGCGTATATTTGTGTATAATATTGTATAATTATATATATATATTCAGTTTATAAGGATGTATATATATTGTTAGCGTGTAAGAGGTCTCTACGAAAGTTTGACACTTCCTTCTCTTCTTCTTTTTCGCGTATGTGTTGTATAAAAAATATTTGTACGCGTTGGAGCGATTCTACTATTCATTTACCAAGTTTTTATTTTTCTTTATCCTGTTGGATTGCTTCAGCAATTGCACATAATAGTGTATGAAAATAACTGGTTGTATAAAGAGGGAACAATAACCGTAGTTGATTGTGTAAAATAACCTGTCTTTCGGGAATTAGCCTATTATTTTTGGGCTATAGATTTGCAAAGTGGTATCTAGGCTATTATGTTGCAAGTCAGGTGTGTGAGTTGTATATATGTGAAATTATACCTTTTTTTAGAACAGACTAATAAGAAAAATATATCATTTAAATTAAAACTGGAGTAGAGTATATCATTTCTTGAAATTGAAGATCAGTACAATATTTTATTCCTCGTCAAATGTTAAGATAATAAAAACTAAAAAGCAGAACATACTTGCTTAAAATGGCACCTTCATAGAAATTCCAGGAAAAATAAAAATAAAAGTAGGGACTAGAGCTATATAATTATAGGCCAAGCGTATAAATAGACGTACAGTATCAATCCTTCCATTCATCCAGAATTAATAAACCCTAGCAATTAGTGAAAGTGCAAGAAACATTTGTTCCAAAACTCTTAGAGAAAAGAAAATGAATTCAGCAGATGTAACCTTCTCTTTCTCTGATTTTAATCTCCTTGAATCCATAAAGCAACATCTTCTAAATGATTCAGATTTTTCAGAAATTATTTCGCCGATGAGTTCAAATAACTCATTGCCTAACAGTCCTAGCTCAGGTTTTGGCAGCTCCCCTTCAGCAGAAAATAGCTTTGAAATCTCCCTTTGGGATGAAAACTTTGATGAAAAAATACCAAATCTCGAAGAAAAGTGCGAGTCCGAGGAGGAAACGAAGGGGAATGTGGTGGCGGGTGAGAAGAACGCGCGGCAAGATTGGAGGCGGTACATAGGAGTGAAACAGCGGCCATGGGGGACGTTTTCAGCGGAGATGAGAGACCCCGATAGGAGAGGTGCAAGACTGTGGTTAGGAACTTATGAAACACCGGAGGATGCAGCATTGGCTTACGATCAAGCTGCTTTCAAAATCCGCAGCTCGAGAGCTCGGCTCAATTTTTCTCACTTAATCGGCTCAAACCTGCCTAAGCCGGCTAGAGTTACAGCGAGGCGTAGTCGTACGCGCTCACCCGAGCCATCGTCTTCTTCGTCCACCTCATCATAAGTAAATGTAACAAGAAAAAGGAAAATAGATGTGATAAATTCCATAGCCAAGGTTTGTCATGGTTGGAACCTCCAGATCCTACTATAACTATATTTGGAAGGATTTTTAGTGTTTTAGTATTAGAATAACTATTTTTATTTTAGAAAGCTTACTCCCTCTTAGCCCGCTAACTTCAAGCTAGGCCCTTAAAGCATTGTTTAATTGTTAATTACTCCATTGTGTCCCTTGACAAATATTAATTGGGAAATGGATTGGATTATTCTACCCTTATTTATATCCTAAGATATAATCCATTTTCATTGTATATTTTATATGTTATCTTCGTATTTAATAACAATTATTACTAAGAGTAAAAAAGAAAAAAAACAAACAATTTTGTCTTGAACTTCTAAAATGACAAATAATTTAATATAAATATTTTTAGTAAACATGACTGTTAAGATGAGACGGAAGAAGTAGAAACCTTTCCTTTATTGCAAAAGTCAAAAGGTTTAATCAAAATATATTTGCTCCAATTTGAATTTAAGAAAATTAAGGATTTTCTAATTCAATGATGTACCTCTTTCACTTGAGGTGGGTGGTCTCTAAGCATAATATCTCTATAGAAGGTTTTGTTCCATGGTATTTGATATGTGACAAGCTAAGAAATTTAACTGCTTAAATAATTTACATTCCTGTAAGATAGGAAAGGCCTTTATTTTGGTTGGGCTAAGCTTAATACAGATGGTAGCAAACAAAATAATGAATCTGATAGCATCCTATGAAGCTCAACTCTATCCAAGGATAAAGATGAAGCGTTGGAATCTCAAAGATAGAATTTAACAAGATGTCAAGCTAAAGAATTTCAAAATAAGGTCAGTAGACTTCAAGAGCAAATAAAGCAGCTTTTAATTACCGAGAAAGAGCTCAAGACCGAAGGAGAAGAATTGTCTAAGTCTTCCAATTATTTGGTGGCTGAAATTGAAGTCCAAGAAGAAGAAGATTGGGTCACCCAAATCAGTCCTTGAAGTCGACCAAATGGGCTCAAAATGAGCTTAAAAGAGGTCCAAAAAGAGCTGATACAAAAGGAGCCCAATTGGAGTCCAAATCAATAGACCAAACTAGTTGTTTTAAGGCCCAAATCTGCCCCAAAGGGTCTTGCCCCCCTACTAATTGTAATAATTTTGTATGCCATAATAACCACCCTGCCTAATTGTAATGATTATGTTTGCCATAACAACCACCCCACCTAGTTTTAAAAAGATTTTTTATGCCTTTGTACTCCTATAAATAGGGAGTTCTTCTCATTCATAAGATACAACATTATTGATTAAGTATATCATACTTTGAGAGTTCTTTTGAACCTTTGTTATTTGTGCTTTGAGATTTATCTTTCAAGCTTTACTAGTTCATAGTTCAAGGTAGTAAGATTTCTCTTTTATGATATCTTTGATTCTTTTGTGGTATTCTTAGAAGGCGATTAATACTAATTATTAATTGTTGTCTCAAGTTACTCGTAAAGCGGTCAAGATCCGAATCTATTATTTTGATGTGCTTTTTAAGTAAAGGCGTTTGATTTCTTCCATAAAACAAGACGTTGTTACTTTGATCTTGTTAAGACTATAGAACTTGCGTTCTTGGAAGTTCTTGGAATTTTTTCCTTGAATCTTTCCCACATCTTTTATTTTCATCTCTTTAATTCTAGTAGTTCAATTCCTTGTTGTTATTGCTTCCGCATTTACTTTTTAAATTCTTACTCTAGTTTGGATTCCTGACCTAGTTGTTATCAAGTGGTATCAGAGCGGTTCTATCAAGATTTCTTTCTTGATAATTCTTGGGATATCTTGAATACTAAGAGCAAAGAAAAAAAATTAATAAAAAACAAAAATGAATTCAAAACAAAAAAAATACAATTGCTTACTCTCCAGGATATTTCTTTGTATCTAAGTTGTTTCCAAAAATTAACAAAGGAAACAAGAAGAGGGGATCCTATATTTTCTTACTCTTTCTAATCTACATATATATCCTTTCCTTTTGTTCGTGTCTTGTTTCAACCGAGCCTAAAAGTTCTAGGATTTGGTTCTTTTTTTCAATCTTCCAAAAAAAATCTGATTTTTACTACTAAGAACTTCATACAAGTTGGGTTTAACTATAAATCTATAAAGTATTTTGTTCAAAGGTTATTTCGAGAAAAAAAAAGAGGCAAGGTGTGTGTGAGAACAATTGAGGAAAACGCCAAATTGGAGAGATACATATTTTCTTTAATCTATGACAAGATGTCTCAAACAGGTAGCTACAATGGAAGGAGGAAAGCTATGACTCAACAACTTGAAAAGTCGAACTTACAGTATATTGAATGGAAGGAAGACAATGGTAAAGTTATTTTTTAAACAAGAGCTAAAGTGATGTCTGATGTCTTAAGTTATACCCTTAGAATTGACAAAGCATTTGGCTATAACTTAATTAGCACTTATATGGTTGAGAAATTGAACTTGCCTTGTGTTGAACATATTGAACCCTACATGTTGAAAGGAGTAAAAGTAGATAAAAGAGTGTTATTGTCATTCTCTATTGGAAGATTTGAGGATATGATTTGGTGTGATGTCATTCCCATGAATAATTTTCATATCTTGTTGGGAAGGCCGTGGTATATCTATAGAAGTGCTTCATATAGTATCCTAAAAACTAGATACTCTTTTGAGGTTTATGGGAAGAAACGCATTCTTGGTCCTTTGAATCCCTCACAAATTTGTGAAGATGAAAAGATTGTTAAAGAGAATATGGAAAAATACGAGAGAGAAAAGAATGAGAGTCGTAAGGGAGTGCATGTTGACATTCCAAGAGAGGAAAAAGGAGAGGTTGTCTTGAGTGAAAAGAGTGGAATGTCAAGTGAAGAAACGAGTGATCTTGAGAAGAAAGGAAAGAGAGAAGGCAATGAGATAAACATAGTCTATGAGGTAGATAGAGAAAAACAAGAGGGATTGAGTGAAGGAAAAGAACTCTTTAGTGAGAGAAAAGAGGCTAAGGGCGAGGAAAACATTAGTCTTGTGATAAAAACCAAAGAAAGTAGCAAGAAAAAAGTTTCTTTACTTCCTAACCTATTAACTCTTTCTTGTTTTAGTTCTTGTGATTCTGTGCAGCCACGTATTGAAATACCTTTTGAAAGTAGTGGTGAGTCACAAGATATGGTGGCAAAAGATATTGGTTTCCAATATGAATTCGGCATTATCAATTCTTGTTGGATCGTGGAAGATAAAAGCTTGGTTAAATTCTTTGTTATTAAACCTTTTAATTATTTTGATTCTTATTTACAGGGTTATGGCACAGAGTTTCCTAAAAGCATTACTAAGTTTGAGCCATTGCATAAAGGAATACAAGGTGATGATGTTCCATTGGTAAATAAGTCCAAGTATGGTATGTATAATTGATTTATTTGCATTCTTGATCTTTCTAGAACACCTAAGGTATTTTTAGAGGTAATGAATTATACTCTTATTTCTTATGTTGGTGACTTTATAATTTTTGTGGATGATGATATTTTGATGCACATCAAGTCATTAACTGTAATATCTAAGTTAAAGTGCAAGAGTAATTTACTTCCTTTTGAAATTATGTATGACATATCTGATTACGTAATCCAACTTTATGGAAAGAGGCATGAAATTTATGAGAAAAGGCTTGCGAATGAGTTAAATATTTCTTCTTCTCTTATTCAAGTGGCTAATGAGTTTTCATGTGATAAGTTGCTAGAATGTGATTTTTGTGGTATGATGGGGAGTCATTCTTCAAGTCATGTTTATTGTGAGCTTGTAAAAGTATTTGTTATTAGTAAAGATGATATGCATGATGGTTGTAACATTTGTGATCAAGTACTCTTTCAAGTAGAGGAATCCATGAGATTTGTAATTGTAGATAGTTGCCTATACCATGAAAGTAATTTCTTTGATACAAGTGGTAGAGATACTTACATTAAATGAATATGTGGTCAATATTTTCTAATTTTTTTGTCATGTATACTTATGGACGACCTTACAGACAGGATCGAATTGCAAGTTCCATTGCATGGTGCATCTAAGAGAGGTTCTTATTGTATTAATTTAGGTAGGCATAAATTTTATGACGATGTCCATATATATGTTTTATAAGGGAGTATTTACACCTTTTAGGATTGATTGGGTTAAATGGATACATGGTCACTATCTTGTTTTATCCCAACTATTTTTTCGGATTAGTAGATACCATTTACGAGTGCGTGTTTTCTTTTTCTTGCAAGGTTGAAATTCGAGGATGAATTTTCTTCAAGAAGAGGGGAATAATAGCATCCTAGGAAGCTCAACTCTATCCAAGGACAAAGATAAAGCGTTGGAATCTCAAAGAAGGACTTTAACAAGATGTCAAGCTAAAGAATTTCAAAACAAGGTCAGTAGACTTCAAGAGCAAATAAAGCAGCTTTTAATAATCGAGAAAGAGCTCAAGACCGAAGTAGAAGAATTGTCTAAGTCTTACAATTATTTGGTGGCTGAAATTGAAGTCCAAGAAAAATAAGATTGGGTCACCCAAATCAGTCCTTGAAGTCCACCAAATGGGCTCAAAATGAGCATAAAAGAAGTCCAAAAGGGGGTGATACAAAAGGATCCCAATTGGAGTCCAAACCAATGGACCAAACTAGTTGTTTTAAGGCCCAAATCTGCCCCAAAGGGTCTTGGCCGCTCCCCCTTACTAATTGTAATGATTTTGTATGCCATAATAACCACCCTACCTAATTGTAGTGATTATGTTTGCCATAATAACCTCCCCACCTAGTTTTAAAATTTTTTTTTATGCCTTTGTACTACTATAAATAGGGAGTTCTTCTCATTCATAAGATACAACATTATTGATTAAGTATATCATGCTTTGAGAGTTCTTTTGAACCTTTGTTACTTGTGCTTTGAGATTTATCTTTCAAACTTTACTAGTTCAAAGTTCAAGGTATTAAGATTTCTCTTTTATGATATCTTTGATTCCTTTGTGGTATTCTTAGAAGGCGATTAATACTAGTTATTAAATGTTGTCTCAAGTTACTCGTAAAGCGGTCAAGATCCGAATCTATTGTTTTGATTTGCTTTTTAAGTAAGGCGTTTGATTTCTTCCATAAATCAAGACGTTGTTACTTTGATCTTATCAAGACTATAGAACTTGCGTTCTTGGAATTTTTTCCTTGAATCTTTCCCATATCTTTTATTTTCATCTCTTTAATTCTAGTAGTTCAATTCCTTGTTGTTATTGCTTCCGCATTTACTTCTCAAATTCTTACTCTAGTTTGGATTCCCGACCTACTTGTTATCAGAATCGATTGGTGCTAAAGGTATATTAAGAGATCATAGAGGCAATATGATCATGGCCTTCTCACAAAGTTTAGGGCGTGCTACTAGTAATATGGCAGAAGCTAAGGCTGCGCTTTGTTAGGCCTTAAATGGTGTCACTCAAATGAATATGATAGAATTATGCTTGAATGTGACTCCAAACTGGTTATCGCGATATGATGAACAATATTTTGAAACCGTCGTGGCATATCAATGGCATCATCAAAGAGGCACAACAACTCATACAAAGTCATAATAGTGTTATTAAGCATTGCTACAGAGAATCTAATAATGTGGCAGACATACTCGCTAAATGGAGCCATGAGATACATGAGATTATGATTTTCAATGACATTAATCTCCCTAAGCAGGCTTTCCGATATTATAAACATGACATGATACAATTGCCTAATCTAAGACATAAAGTTGTCAATAACCATTTTGTTGCGAGATGATAGTTTACTTTTTGATATATGTAAGGTAGCTAAACTTCATTTTGTATGCCTTTAAAGTGGTTTTATGTCCACAGTGAGGCCAAAAGTATTTTATTTTATTTTTGGATATATAATAGATCTATGATCATATGGCTCCATTATTGGATCTACTATATATATATATATATGTATTAGATATGTCTTTGTAACGACCTGACCCGTCGTCTTATGAGTTACCGCTCCGTTTCCCCCATTTTATGCTCCTTCATATTTCATTATCAGTATTTGGTGTGTTAGAGTTGATTTGGATTGGTTTTGGTAGAAAATGAGACACTTAGTCTCTTTAAGGAAGGCTTGTTTTGGAAAAGTCAACCGGATGTTGACTATTGAGCTAGAGGGCTTGGATGTGATTTCTGGTGATTTGGTTAGCTTCGGGGGATGATTTGTGACTTAGGAGTGTGATCGGAATTTATTTTGGAGGTCCGGTGTAGAATAAGGCTCGAATTGACGAAGTTAGTATTTTGGCGAATTCCGGTTGATAGGTAAAATTTTGATCCGAGGGTCGGAATGGAATTCCAACAATTTTTGTAGCTTCGTTAGGTGATTTTGGATGTGTGTGCAAAATTTTAGGTCATTCGGAGGTATTTTGGTCGGATTTTTGATCGAATGCGTGTTTTGGAAGTTTTAAGAAAACTTAGGCTTGAATTCGATGTGAATTGATGATTTTAGTGTTGTTGGATGGGTTTTTACGATTCGAACAAGTTTGAATAATGTTGTAGGATGCATTGGTATTTTTGGTTGAGGTCCCTGAGGCCTCAGGGTGGGTTCGGATGGTTAAACGAAGAGTTTTGAAATTTTTGCATGTTGCTAAGTGTGTTGCTTCTGGTATGTTTTCGCTTCTGCGGAATTTGGACCGCAGAAGCGGTATCGCTTATGCGATTGGTGAGTCGCAGAAGTGGATTAGGGGCCTTGGGAGAAATTACGTAGAAGAGGATAGGAGTCCGCATATGCGGTGTCCGCAGAAGCGGGATTGGATCGCAGAAGCGGTCCTGGGCAAGAAAGTTGATTCCGCAGAAGCGGAAGTTTGGACCGCAGAAGCGGTCCCGCTGGTGCAAAAACTGGACCGCAGAAGAGACTGGGGCCCTTAAGTGGAAAACCGCAGAAGCGGTGTATTGTCCACAGAAGCGGTCCCGCATAAGCAGAAACGGGACCGCAGAAGCGAAAAGAGCTGGGCAGAGAAGGGTTTTAAAACAACATTTCATCCGCGAACCCAACCCATTTTCCCACCATTTTTTAGCATTGTTGAGATCTTTTGAACGAGGATTGTAGAGAGTTTCAACTGGGATCGATTGAAGGTAAGTTTTATGAGTTAAATACATGATTTTATTGAAGAATTATCCTTGAAATTCATGAGAATATAGCCAAATTGTAAGAAATTAGGGCTTGAGATTGAAATTCTAAATTTGGGATTTGAGGGGCCATTTGTAGTACGATTTGGGAGTTCTTGGTATGTACGGACTCGTGGCGAGATAAGGAATCCAGTGATGTTAATTTTCTAATTTTTCGAGACGTGGGCCCGGGGCTCGGGTTCTTGTTAATTTCGAGATTTTTGCTATTTTTTGATTGTTTTCGATTGGGTATTGTCCCATTGGCATATTGTGATGTATTCGCTGTGATGTTGAATAGATTCGATGCATGTGGAGACCGGTTTTGAGGTGAATAAGCATCGCGAGCTAGAGATTCACCGGTTCGAGGTGAGTAATGATTGTAAATGATATCCTGAGGGTTTGAACTCCCGGATTTACACACCGTAGTTCTATATTAAGGTGACTTGCACGCCGGATGGTGAGCATGGGGTAGAGAACCGTTGGGGATTATGACTTGGTCCGTCCCGGTTGTTGATTTTACCATGTATTTGACTGAAACTTATTTGATATTATCATGATTTGGGTTGATTGCCATATTTGGGCTTCGTGCCAATTAATTGAACCCCTTCAGGGATTTTTATCACTCTGTCCTTACCATTTGAAACATTATTTGAACTCAGTCCAATTGAATTACACTGTTTCATGAACTCAACTATATTTTTACTCAACCTTGAGTTTTAACTGATATTTGAACTATTGTTTGAGCTGAGCATTATTGTTTTACTGATGCCCGAGGGGCTTATGATTATTTTTGGACTGATTGAGGCCGAGGGCCATATGTGAGGATATGCTGAGTGATGTGAGGAGGCTTTCAAGCCTCGAGTGTACTGTGAGGAGGGTTTCAGGCCTCGAGTGTATTGTGAGGAGGCTTTCAGGCCTCATGTTGATATCTACAGGCTTTCAGGCCTTATGATGATATAATGCTTGGGCTGTAGGATCCCCTCCGGAGTCTCAACCCCCACAGTGAGCGCGGGTACCCATGTGATATGAGAGTGAGACCGAGGGGCTGATGTTGTACCGTGTGACTGATACTGAGCCCGAGGGGCTGATACTATTCTGAGTGATGTGATATTGTGCCCGAGGGGCTGATACTGTTCTGAGCGATTGCTATTGAGCCCGAGGGGCTGGCACTGAATTTGAGATGTGCCCGAAGGGCGTACTTTTATGTGCTTATCTTGCATATTCATTTGCCTTTTTCCTGTTATACTGTGGTGTTTGTGCCCAAGGGGCGGACTTTTCTGTGCTTATCAGCATTAACTATTTGAAATCATTTTCACAATTATTGAAAAGATCATTTTCAAAAGAGATTTGAACTGTGCCAAGGTATTTCTAAAGATTTCACAGATTACACTATTTTCTTAGAAAATTGCACCCGGCTTCTATATAGCATGTTGGTTACTTTACGTGATTTATTGCTGCTTAGTTATTATTTACCTTTATTACTCACTGAGTTGGAGTACTCACTTTACTCCCTGTACCTCGCGTGCAGTTGCAGGTATTTATTCACCCGGTAGCGGGTATTGGCTACGTGGAGGCAGAGTTGTAGAGGTTTAGCGAGGTGACTGCCAGCGTCCGCAGCACCCCTGTCTTTCTATGTTATTCATTATTCCTGTTCAGTGTATTTCTAGTCTTGTAAAGTGGAATTACATTCTTATAGATGCTCGTGACTTGTGATTCCCCGATTAGGGTTGTGTTGGGTTGTAATTACGTTAATTAATATCTTTAAATCATATTCAAACTGTTATTGAACTGATTAACTACTTAAAAGTGGTGTTCTGAAACGGTCTGACTGGCCTTGTCTTCACGAGAGGCGCCATCATGATCGGAGTGAGGTTTGGGTCGTGATAAGTTGGTATCAGAGCCTAGGTTACTAGGTCTCGCGATTCATGAGCATGTTTAGTAGAGTCTCACGGATCGGTACGGAGACGTCTGTATTTATCCTCGAGAGGCTGCGGAACCTTTAGGAAAAACTTCACATTCTTGACTTCTTATCGTGTGTCCTTGATTCAGCATGAAAAGAAACTCTTGAAATCCCTTCCACGTGTTTGTATGTGTGCACGAGCGCTTAGTATCAGATGTACCTTGATGGCTTGTGATTCCCCGATCATGGGGCGAGATGTAATCTCTGCGAGTATAGATTGGGCTAGTGTGAAGGACTTGAGGCCGGATCTTTGCCTATGGCTTGAGCACCGAGGTGCTGATTGTGTGAGCAAGTGATTTGAACTTATATGTTTGCTATTGTCCCTATTAGCCGGAATGACGGTTGGATATCCATGTGATGAGTATGTTAGTACTGCGAGATGTATCTATATGACTTGGTAATGACGAAGAAGTCTGCTGGATAATAGATGAACTGTTAAGTGTTCGATTCCTATGGTGATTTGATGTGTAGCCCCGAGTTATGGGCGCGTGGAGAATATTTTCATGTCTCCTAGTTAGGGAGTGTAGTGCATTACATGTGGCGGTATGATTTCGGACCCAGGAAGATTAAATGACTGTGTAAGGGGTACGACGGTGGAAGGTATGCAGAATTGCTAAATTGAGGCAAAGCAGGTGTGTTATCTCCTGCGGAGTGTTCTTAAGTGGTATGATCCTTATGTGTATGTTAAAAGATCTCATGTGTAATTGAAGTGTACGTGTTGAAATTTGAAAATCCGGGTCGCTTAAGAGAGTGGACTCAACTGATGTAGAGATGAATGCGAGATTTGCAGAGGATTACAGTACTAGATGACATGTGTTTTCACAACTTGTAGACGATTTGAGTTTAATCTCACTATGATGTTGTGGCATCATTAGAGTAAAAGTATTATGGGTTATTGAGTGTGTTCTGATATATGGCTTCGAGCCAAGTTGGGGAGTTTGCTATTAGTTAGCTGATTGTACGGTTATGTGCTATGTTGGTTCCGATTTAAGGCATGCGGGCGAACCAGTTCTGGTTGTGGAAATTAGGCCGAGAATGGCACGAGTGAAGGAAAATTGTGACAGAGATGCCATGAGCTCGGATGAGCAGGAAAGAAGTTTCGATGTTTAAGGTAAGTTGGTATTGTTTTCAGCGTCACCCGAGATCGGTATTCGTAAGAAGGGCCTTATGTCCTGGTTAACGATTCTTGATCGTTTTTCAGCGTTAGGGTGACAAGTGGTTTGGAGGTACGCCCCAAATATTATTGTGGTAGGTTGTGGGAGTGTGTCCCATGGGAAGGTTATATAAGTATGGCATGTGGTCACTTGATTGATTAATGAGGTAAAACAAGTACGAAGGTGTGATAGTGTCGTTAAATTGAGGATTTATGCCTGGAGGGCACTTGACCTATTGGGTTGCGAACTGGGGAGGATTTCTCTTATTATGATGGTTGTTCTTGTGTGTTATGAGAAAAAGGGACCTTTGAAAGGTTATCAGACTAGTTTAGTGTGATCAGAATCACCTCAAAGTTAGTGGATGGATTTAATGTGAATGATGGCTCTATATCAGGCCATATGTGTTCACTTTAGTAATACGGTCCTCCTGGAGGAGTAGTCAGGTTGATGTTTCGTTGTCAGACATGCCAGGTAGTGATGCATCGCGCCGTGTAAGTTGTGAGACGGCTTGAGAAATTGCTTTTGTGTTGAGGATCCGCGTAGGAATGATATTAAATGAGCAACTTGGCTCTTGAAATTCAGATTGTATATCGCACCTCAGTTGTGCTTGAGTTTTGTAGCTTATAGCGCTATATGTTCCTTAGAGATGTTATTATGCTTAGCATACTGATGACCGATATTCGGTAATTTATTGTAATGAGCAAATTTGGCTCGATGTGCATCTCCTTATGTGAGATCTATGTGTGGATCGGGTGGCACGCCGCCATGGGTATGTTATCTGGATCGGGTTGCACGCCGCAACAGTGTGATGTTGAGTATAGTTTTCTATATGCTATTTTTGTATGCCTTGCTTCCTGTTTTCTAAAGAAAGTCCGTATTAGTGCGTGGAACTTGGTAATTCCTTCCATAGTTCATTTTCCTTTTGCATCGCGTTCGAATTGGTAGCCTATTGGCATATTGGGGCATCATATGCGACCTTTGATTATATCTAGAGTGGCTTATTGCCTGAGCAGTTCGTACAGGGCAAGACGAGGTCATTGAATTTGAGATTAGTGCAATCTGGGTATACGAAGTAAATTAAGGAGCTAAGGCCATTGTTTGGTTCAGAATGAGGTGATAGTTCTTGCCAAGAGTATAGAACTAATGAATTGTTGTTTCGGCAGTGGTTATGAATGTATACAGATCTCATCCGTCGTGTCAGTATTGTAAGAATTTGAACAAGACCTGTGTATGTCATGCAGATCATGGGATGTATAGTGATTTCCTTCTAAGTGATTAGATAAAAGAGCTTCAGATGATTAGGGTGAATGATCTTCGGATGATTAGGGAAAATGGTATTGCTAAGTGGAAGTGATTTGACGAGAGTATATGTCTCAAAAACAGGTAATATGATTAAACTGATGATATTTCAGTAGTATTGCAACATGTTCTTGTTAGGTCTACTGGTGGTATTCGGGTTTGCTTGGTAGCACAGGTAAATATTGAGTATTTGTTGTTGAATGACTGGGTATCAAAGGGTGCATGTATTTGCTCGGTGGGAACTGGGATCAGGTATGATGATTCGTGTGCTATATCGAGTTGGTGACTGGAGTTCTCATGTACGGGCTTTGTTGTGGTGGTGAATCGTGTGTATCAGCAACGTTTAGCGGCTATTGGAATTTGGAGGCCCGAGTTGATCTTTCTTTGCGTGGTATGTTAGATTTTGGATATGATGTTGGGGTGTGGACTGGATGTCTCAGTGTTGGGTTATTCTAGACTATTACGCTATGAGCTACGCTGGGAAATGCCTCGGTTGAGTGGCGAGGTGCATCAGATTATGTTCTAGCAGAGCGGTTTGTATTCCAAAGACCAGCGGATGGAGGGGAAGGACTGCTTTTCTTAATTGGGCCTTCGTGATAGATGTCAGTGCAGAGGTTTCTACCATTGGTTCAGTTCCGGTGTTGAGGGACTTTTCGAATGCATTTCTTATGACCGGACATGTCGCCGGGCGAGGTTGATTATTTCAATATTAATTTGGTGCTGGGCACCGGATCGTATGGCTCCGTTAGGAGTTGTAGTAGTGGAAGTCGAGCGGGAGGAGTAATTGGGTGTTGCTCGGTGAATAACATACCGGTTATGTTCTATCAGGTTTGCGTGGTGTGTGTTATTTGTTTCACTGTGGGTATAATGAATTGCTTTGGTTTCAGACATCAAATTGTGCGTGGGTGTCGATGTCGAGCATAGTGACTAGAGGTGTTCCATGTGGAGTATTATTTGGATAGGATCGCGCGTTGCAGCAAAGCTGTGTGGAAACATGACCTTGCGGGTCAAATTTGTGTGTCCTATTTATATGATGTGAGACAGGGTCTCAGCCTTGTGTTGTGGCAGTACTGGTGAGTTTGAGGTACGACTCTCTCAGTTGAGTTATTTTTCATGATTTGAGTATGTTCAGACTGTTTCTTATTGGGGCGTGTATTATGCAAGTTGTGGCGTAGGCCTGTATCGAGGTGTCACATCACTAGAGTGGTGTGTTGGATACGAGGTGATCGTTGGGGTCATTAATGAATACGAACAGATTTGATTTGAGCTTGTTGGAAGGATAATATCGAGGTTCGGCTCGAAAATCTGTTGTGGTATTAGTCAAAAGGGAAGTGGCTTCATGAGTGGTTGATCTGAGAAATGGTTATGGTGTGCTGCGTGTCTCGATTATCATTGGCAGCATATGAAAGTGTTGGAATAAGACTTTAGATAATAAGGGATTTTCAATCAGTATTTGGTTGTTGTGGGTAACTGCGGTGAATAGAGTTATCGTTTCGAGTGCTTGGATTATATGGTATATCATATGATATCGCCTGAGGTTACAGGTATGGGTTATTACAGCTGGTTCGGGACTATTCAAGGAATAGGTGTGAGGTTTTGATCATATTGATGGTTTCAGAAGTGAAAAGGTAGTTCTATGATTTATGGGCTAGACTGGATTGTGTAATTTCGGTTAAAAGGTGTTATCAGACCTATATGAGATAGGGTGACGTGGGATCACCCCCGGTTATATGCTTGGTAAGGTCATTCAGCTATTGGTTGGCTTCTAGGACAACCCTGGGTACGCTCGAGGACGAGCGTTTGTTTAAGTTGGGGAGGATGTAACGACCCGACCCGTCATCTCATGAGTCACCGCTCCGTTTCCCCTATTTTATGCTCCTTCATGTTTCATTAACAGTATTTGGTGTGTTAGAGTTGATTTGGATTGGTTTTGGTAGAAAATGAGACACTTAGTCTCTTTAAGGAAGACTTGTTTTTGAAAAGTCAACCGGATGTTGACTATTGAGTTAGCGGGCTCGGATGTGATTTCTGGTGATTCGGTTAGCTTCGGGGGATGGTTTGTGACTTAGGAGTGTGATCGGAATTTATTTTGGAGGTCCGGTGTAGAATGAGGGTTGAATTGGCGAAGTTAGTATTTTGGTGAATTCTGGTTGATAGGTAAAATTTTGATCCCAGGGTCGGAAAGAAATTCCGACAATTTTGTAGCTTCGTTAGGTGATTTTGGATCTGTGTCCAATATTTCAGGTCATTCGGAGGTGTTTTGGTCGGATTTTTGATCGAATGCGTATTTTGGAAGTTTTAAGAAAACTTAGGCTTGAATTCAATGTGAATTGATGATTTTAGTGTTGTTGGATGGGTTTTTAGGATTGGAACAAGTTTGAGTAACATTGTAGGATGCATTGGTATTTTTGGTTGAGGTCCTGAAGGCCTCGGGGTGGGTTCGGATGGTTAAACGGAGAGTTTTGGAATTTTTGCATGTTGCTAAGTCTGCTGCTTCTGGTATGTTTTCGCTTCTACGGAATTTGGACCACAGAAGCAGTATCGCTTATGCGATTAGTGAGTCGCATAAGCGGATTGGGGGCCTTGGGAGGACTTCCGTAGAAGCGGATAGGAGTCCGCATATGCGGTGTCTGCAGAAGCGAGATTGGACCGCAGAAGCGGTCCTGGGCGAGTAAGTTGATTCCGTAGAAGCGAAAGTTTGGATCGCAGAAGCGGTCCCGCTGGTGCAAAACCTGGGCCGCAGAAGCGGCCGGGGCCCTTAAGTGGAAAACCGCAGAAGCGGTGTAGTGTCCGCAGAAGAGGTCCCGCATAAGAGTAAACAGGACCGCAGAAGCGAAAAGAGCTGGGCAGAGAATGATTTTAAAACAACATTTCATCCGCGAACCTAACCCATTTTCCCACCATTTTTGAGCATTGTTGAGAGCTTTTGGACGGGGATTGAAGAGAGTTTCAACTGGGATCGATTGGGGGTAAGTTTTATGAGTTAAATACATGATTTTATTGAAGAATCATCCTTGAAATTCATGAGAATATAGCCAAATTGTAAGAAATTAGGGCTTGAGTTTGAAATTCTAAATTTGGGATTTGAGGGGCCATTTGTGGTCCGATTTGGGAGTTCTTTGTATGTACGGACTCATGGCGAGATAAGGAATCCAGTGATGTTAATTTTCTAATTTTTCGAGACGTGGGACCGGGGCTCGGGTTCTTGCTAATTTCGAGATTTTTGCTATTTTTCGATTGTTTTCGATAGGGTATTGTCCTATTGGCATATTTGTGATGTATTCGTTCTGATATTGAATAGATTCGGCGTGCGTAGAGACCGGTTTTGAGGGGCAAAGGCGTCGCGAGCTAGAGATTTTACCGGTTCGAGGTGAGTAATAATTGTAAATGATATCCTCAGGGTTTAAAACCTCGGATTTACACACCGTAGTGCTATATTAAGGTAACTTGCACGCCGGATAGCGAGCGTGGGGTGGAGCGCCGTTGGGGATTGTGACTTGGTCCGTCCCGATTATTGATTTTACCGCGTATTTGACTGAAACTTATTTGATATTATCATAATTTGGGCTGATTGCCATATTTGGGCTTCATGCCAATTATTTGAACCCCTTCAGGGATTTTTATCACTCTTTCCTCACCATTTGAAATATTATTTGAGCTCAGTCCAATTGAATTACACTATTTCATGAACTCGGCTATATTTTTACTCAACCTTGAGTTTTAACTGATATTTGAACTATTGTTTGAGCTAAACATTATTGTTTTACTGATGCCCGAGGGGCTTATGATTATTTTTGGACTAATTGAGGCCGAGGGCCATATGTGAGCATATGTTGAGTGATGTGAGGAGGCTTTTAGGCCTCGAGTGTATTGTGAGGAGGCTTTCAGGCCTTGAGTGTATTGTGAGGAGGCTTTCAGGCCTCATGTTGATATGTACAGGCTTTCAGGCCTTATGATGATATAGCGCTTAGGCTGTAGGAGCCCCTCCGGAGTCTGTACCCCCACAGTGAGCGCGGGTACCCATGTGATTTGAGAGTGAGCCTGAGGGGCTGATGTTGTACCGTGTGACTGATACTGAGCCCGAGGGGCTGATATTGTTCTGAGTGATGTGATATTGTGCCCGAGGGGCTGATACAGTTCTGAGCGATTGTTATTGAGCCCGAGGGGATGGTACTAAATTTGAGATGTGCCCGAGGGGCGTACTTTTATGTGCTCATCTTGCATATTCATTTGCCTTTTTCCTGTTATACTGTGGTATTTGTGCCCGAGGGGCGGACTTTTCTTTGAAATCGTTTTCACAATTATTGAAAAGATCATTTCCAAAAGAGATTTGAATTGGGCCAAGGTATTTCTAAAGATTTCACAGATTACACTGTTTTCTCAGAAAATTGTACCCGGCTTCTATATAGCATGTTGGTTGCTTTACGTGATTTCTTGCTGCTCAGTTATTATTTACCTTTATTACTCACTGAGTTGGAGTACTCACTTAACTCCCTGCACCTCGTGTGTAATTGCAGGTATTTATTCACCCGGTAGCGGGTATTGGCTGCGTGGAGGCAGAGTTGTAGAGGTTTAGCAAGGTGACTGCCAGCGTTCGCAACACCCCTGTCTTTCTATGTTATTCATTATTCCTGTTCAGTGTATTTCTAGTCTTGCAAAGTGGAATTACATTCTTATAGATGTTCGTGATTTGTGACACCCCGATTAGGGTTGTGTTGGGTTGTAATTACGTTAATTAATATCTTTAAATCATATTCGAACTGTTATTGAACTGATTAACTACTTAAAAGTGGTGTTCTGAAACGGTCTGGCTGGCCTTGTCTTTACGAGAGGCGTCATCACGATCGGAGCGGGATTTGGATCGTGACAGTCTTATTTATAGATTTTCAATTATGTAATTTAGCGGGAGGTTTTTCTATTGTATCTTTTCTTGGTTTTAATAAACAAGGTTGGGGTCAATGACATACCCCCGTCACAACGGGAGATGAAAGTCCGGGTTGTTGGAATTTGTTTAATTGGTTGTAATAAATTGTTAGGAGTACTCTGTCTAACACTTTATAGTTTGGGGTGGTGTTACTTCAACATGTTCCCATGAAAGATGTAGGTTTCCACTTGACTTCTGCAATTTTAAAACCTATCATAATTAATCATGGAATCTTTTCTCTTTATCGCACATGCTGTGTTCTGATTTACTTTACAATTTCCAATTAAACGAAACTATATAATCAATATTAATCACCAAGGTTCTTTTGTACTCTTTTTAAATTATCAGATATGTATTCTTTAACCATCATAAAACTAACAGAGAAACTAATCGTTAACAAGTGGCTGAACAAAGTAACTTTATAATATACGAAAAAACTAAAGGTCTCCTATAATTAAGCTCGATACAGCTTGTCTTTAAGAAACAGACATGCAGGTGAATTATCAACCCTGCTGCAAATTATGATGCTAATTCTTCAAATAAAAAGGAGAAATTAATTGCAATTTATCTACTTTCGGAACTAAAATAAGTCAGATAATAGAATATATTTAGTGCAACAACATCGGTTTCCTTGTGCATTTTTGTTGGGGGTGAAAAGCATTTTCCTCAAAAAATGTATTCTTGGAATTAATTGTGCCTTGCATCATAAAAGCATGTTCTGGATCATTTGCCAGCGTTTGATTGGTTATAAAAATAAGTAGTTATTGGCATATATACTATTAACCTTGGATTTGATTTAGATATAGTATTTATTATGATAATATTGTTCATTCAATTTTAATAAAGTTTTAATAGATCATATATTAGTCGGTGTCATTTGCTTATATAGTAGATAATTTAGTGTATAGAGTTTAGCTTATACACGGAAGATTAAATCATCGGTTCTTATAAGTATAAAGTTTGAGTTCACAATCTAATGATGGAATTGGACAAACCATCAGGAATGATTGTAGCACAAGATTAAATATAATTTATCTTGATTATGGGAATGATTTAATTCCAACTTCTTGTGCTAGTACATTTTGCATGTATTGAACGGACCAAGTAGAGATAAGTATTTTATATTGACTTAATAAAATAAACTCTCTAGCCATTAAATATACTTATACTCTTAATCTTGATAAAATTATTATTAGTTGTGTATATTATTATTATTTTGATTTATTAAAAGGCGAGATTCTTTCGTGGGTCAATATGCCTGGTAAATTGGATAATAATAATGTACATTGGCGAAGTAATAATTAGTTGATGAAATCCATGTCTCGGTTTAGAGATTGATGATACACCTTTATGAAATCTTATAAGTTTATTTTTATGTGTAAATCCGGTCGGTGAATTTTGTATCCGACACATAATAATGTAATATAGTATCGTTTTCTTTGAGGAAAAACATATTTATTTTATGAGAAAAAAATAACATTTTAAGTGAGGGGGAGTACAAGTTAATATATGTAAAGAAACTATTTTTCGCTCATCGATGACATATATTTTACTTGTGAAAAACATTTTCAACCGTTGTTTAACCAAATACAAAAAGGATTCTTCTAGAGAAATGTTTTATCTCGTACAATTACGAAATGTCTTATTTAGCTTTCCTTTTAATTTATTTCTCATTTTTACTCTAATAGGATTTTATCAGACGAAAGAAATATAACACTCATCCGCTGTCTATTTCAAATTGATTCAAGATTATGCCTATTTATAATTTGTTTTTTTAAAAAAGGAAAGAGATTTATCCAGCATTTCTGAGCGTCTTATTATTCTATTCTGACATTAATAATCTTAGACTCGCTCTTATTTAAAGAATATCTTAACCATTCCAGAAGAAAAAAAATATCTTTATTGATTGATAATTTCACGTTAGGTTTGGGAATAGTTTGATAACACTATTGTTTCAGTATGATTTTAGAGGTGTACTAGCAAGTAAGCTAATGGACTAATTATCCTTCCCTATTTGAGCCGTGCATAATAAGGTAAATACTGAGTTATTGTACCAAAACCAATTTTTTTCATATTCAATATGGTATTTGGCTTAAGATTTTAAAAAAATTAGTGTTAGGTATGGTATTTAACAATAATATCGAATTATTGATATCGTACCGAAATATATAGTAAGTTATCAATACACATATTATTGATCACAATATACTAAGTTACACAATGCTTTTCTTTAGCATTCATGTAGAGGTTGGCAGTTCTTGTTGTATTCTCTAAGTTCACAAATATAATTAACTCTAAGGAAGTGTCAAGATATTTCAACCATTAAATTGATTCTTTAATGTGCCTTTTTTCTCTCTACGAGTTGATACATGATGATTTTGGACAAAGATTTCGTCAATAATCAGGTGATTATGCTTTCATTTTGTATTTGTAAGTACTTTAATTATGAATATTGTAGTTTATAGTTCTATGCACTAGTTAATATTTAAATAAAATAAACAGAAGTTACCAGGCATTAAATCGAAAGGAGAAAAGTTAAATCATACCGAATGAATCAAAATCAAGACCGAAAGGGAAAAAGGCAAACCACAATAAATTTAATTTGGTATGATATTGGTATAGCATTATAAAAAAATCAAATACCAAAAAATACCGAACCCCCCTAACTCCTTATGGATGGACACATCCAATACCAATATCCTCGTACTAACTCGGTGTGATGACCCGGCCCGTTGTCACGTGAGTTACCGCCCTGTTTTCTCCATATTATGTTGTTCTATGCTTCAATATCAGTATTTGACTGAATCGGATAGAATTGAGTTGGTTTTAGTTGGAAATGAGGCACTTAGCCTCTTAGAAGGAAGCTTGTTTTGGAAAAGTCAACCGGAAGTTGATTATATATTTAGAAGGCTCGGATGTGAATTCTGGTTATTTGGTTAGCTTCGGGGGATGATTTGTGACTTAGGAGTGCGATCGGAATTGAATTTGGAGGTCCGGTGTAGAACTAGGCTTGAATTGGCGAAGTTGGATTTTGGCGAATTCCGGTTGATAGGCAATATTTTGATCCGAGGGTCGGAATATAATTCCGAGAGTTGCAGTAGCTTCGTTAGGTGATTTTGGATATGTTTGCAAATTTTCAGGTCATTCGGACATCGTTTGGTTGGATTTTTGATCGAAAATGCATTTCGGAAGTTCTTGAAGAACTTAGGCTTTGATTTGGTGAAATTTGATGATTTTGATGTTAAAGATAGTGTTTTGATGATAGGAACAAGTTTGAATTATGTTATGGGTTATGTTGGTGCTTTTGGTTGAGGTCCCGGGGGCCTCGGGATGATTTCGGATGATTAAGCGGGAGTTTGAAGCATGTGTTGCAGGTCAGATTTTTCTGTCTGCTGGTATTTTCGCATCTGCGGAAAAGTAGCCGCATAAGCGGTTCTGTAGATGCGGTGCGGAAAGTCGCTGAAGCGATCTTGAGTGGCCCAGAGGATTTTCCCATAAGCAGAAGGTGGAGCGCGTAAGCGGGGCCGCGTAAGCGGATTTTAGACCGCAGAAGCGGTTGGAGGAAACCGCATAAGCGGATGTTTGGATCGCATAAGCGTTCCCCGATGGTTTTAAGTTAGACCGCATAAGCGGTCAATATGTCGCAAAAGCGGGACCGCAGGTGCAGTCAGGAGACCGCAGAAGCGGAAAATGGACTTGTGTTATAGTGAACAACGTTCACGAACTTGGAAAAGAAGCAAACATTTTGGACTTCGACTAAAGCGGGTTTTTGGGCGATTTTGAAGAGGATTCGAAGGGATTTCATCAGGTATGAATATTTGGACTCGGATTATGTTATTATGGTGTAAAAACATGAATTAATCACGGAATTTCAAGGAATTAAAGGGTAAAAATGGAGGTTAGGGCTTGAAAACTAAGAAGGTTTGAATTGATGATTTGAGGGGTCAAATGGACTCAGATTCTTGTGTATTTTATATGTACGGACTCGTGGAGAGATGAGTATTCCGGTGATATAAGTTTTGTAATTTTTTGAGAAACGGGCCCAGGGCTCGGGTTTTGCTAGTTTCGAGATTTTTGCTATATTTCGATTGTTTTCGATTGGGTTTTGTCCCATTAGTATATTGTGATGTATTCGCTCTATTTTTGGCTAGACTCGACGCGCGTGGAGGACGATTTGAGGGGCAAAGGCGTCGCTGGCTTGAGATTTCACTGGTTCGAGGTGAGTAATACTTGTAAATGATATCCTGAGGGTTTGAAACCCCGGATTTGCACATCATAGTGTTGTATTGTGGTGACTTGCATGCCAGGTATGAGTGTGGGGTAGAGCACCATTGAGGATTGTGACTTGGTCCGTTCCGGTTGTTTATTTAACTGCGTGATTGACTGAAACCTACTTGATACTATCATGATTTGGGCTGATTGCCATGTTTTGGGCTTCGTGCCGATTATTTGGATCCCTTAGCGATTATTTTCATTGTTTCCATGATGCTTAGTATGTTTTCATGATATTAAACACTGTCTCGAAATGATTAGTAAATTTCTAAAGTCTTAAACACTTATGCTATAATTCCTAATAATCAGAACTGAAAATGATAAATTGACTGTGCCCGTGTGGCTTGCATGCATATAACTGGACTGATTGTGGATCGGGCTGCACGCCGCAGCGAATGCTACGATGATAGTGCGCTTGGGCTGTAAGAGCCCCTCCGGAGTCTGAACCCCCACAGTGAGCGCGGGTACCCAAATGGATCGGGCTGTATGCCGCAGCGTTCATGTGCATTGCATTGCATTCACGCATTGATTCCTGTCTGTACTACGTGGCATGACATTTAGCACTCTCATATCATTGGCATCCATGCTATTTCTTGCTCTGTGTACCAGATACTCTGGTGTTATTTGTAAATAGAGTACTGTGCCCGAGGGGTTGACATGTGTGCGGACTTGCACTACCTGATATTGCATTCATATGCTTACTGTTGGAAAAAGAATATTTTCAAAAGAGATTTTTAACTGATCTAGATGTTTCTAAAGGATTTTCACTGTGTGAAGACAATAGGATGTCTTGAGCTGTTGTTGATAAAGAATGCTCAGTGTGTAGAGAAGGAAGATGTTCCTTGAATTGGAATGAGATCATATCCTACGGTGTCAGAGTGCTAATAAGGCACGAGTGGTTCTATTCGTTAAGTCAGGTAATTTGCAGTTGGAATAGGAGTGAATGACTCTCGAGAATGGTTTTATTGGGTTCAAGATTTTGCATGTAATCATCAGGTGTCTAAGGTAGGGTATGTGGCTAGAGACTGATTCCATTAGGAATAGATCAAGACTTGGGGTATTTTATGCTAATTATGGGATTCCATGTATCAGTATCTGGGAAGTAATGGTCACGAATTCCGATTCGCAGGAAGTTCTTCAAGTAAAGTATTCTGGAATGTGGTATTTTTGGGAAGAATTGAGAGAGTATTCAGTGGCCTATGGGTCTTAGACGGTGTGGTCTTACGTTCGAATCTCCTGTGGTGAGCCTGGATTGAGGCATTATGATGCTACAGCAAGGGAGAAATATCAAGTGGATGATGAATAAAAAGAGAAATTTGATAGAAGGAATAGCTTGATAATAGACCGAATCGGTATGGTAAAGATATGATTAATTCCTTGTATGTGTTCGAAGTAATGGGCTTTTACAGGCAATTTGCAGCAATGCTCTTGAGTTTTGACGGCTTGCTCAGCTCGGTTTAGATAGAAGGATTCAGTCCTGGCAGTTTAGCTTGTACAAATGGAGTTGGCAGAGATGTTCTTGTTGGGTTTTACCGTGGTTTGAAGATGAGTATATTTCTTATGGGTATGCGAAGCATGGAGTGTGTCATGATTTTTCTTCTAAATGGGATCAATGAAAGTTCTTGACTAGTTGAGTGTGTCGATGTCTGTGGCGCGAAGGGAGATAAAAGTTCTCATGTTATCCTAATGTGGTATGGTATATGCGTTATGTTGTGGAGGATTGGGATTTGTATGTGTAAGGCTCGGTTCAGTTCAAAATGGAAAGTCATTAAATTCTTAAGCGGCATGGGCAGCTGTAGGTGATTTAAGAATCAATCTTCAGAGGATTTGGGTGAATGATCCTCATATGATAAGGAAACGGTGTTGCTAATCATAGTTATTTGAAAAGGGTATATGTTTCAGAAAAAGGGCAATGTGATTAAGTTGATGGCACTTCGGTAGTGTTGCGGCATTTTTTTTTCCTTGATAGATCGACTGTTGATATCTGAGTGTGTTTGATGGCACAGGAAAATTTTAGAATATCTTCGAAGAATGACTGGGATTTCTCATGTTCAGGCTATGTAGTGGTTGTGGATAGTGTATATTGGTATCGTTAGCGGCTATTGGGATTGGAGGCTCGAGTGGGTCCTTCTTTGTTGGTATGTTAGATTTTGTATATGATGCTGAGCTGCAGAGTGGTTGTCGCAATGTGGGCTGTTCTAGAATATTGTGCTATGGGCTATGTCGGAAATGCCATCGGTTGCGTGGCGAGGTGCATCGGATTATGATATAGCAGAGTGGTTGGTATTCCAAAGATCAGCGGATGGCTGGAAAGGATTGCTTTCCTTAATTGGGGCCTTTGTGACGGAGGTCAGTATAGAGGTTTCTACCATTGATTCAGTTCCGGTATTGAGGGACTCTTTTTCAAATGCGTTTCTTGTGGCCGGGCATGTCGCCGGGTGAGATTGTGGATTTCGGTATTGATTTGGTGTCGGGCACCGTATTGTACGGCTCCGGTATGAGTTATAGTAGTGGAAGAAGCAGCTTCAGGCTTCTTGGTAATGAGTTTGTTGGTAAGCTGATTGGCTACGTATTCAGATTGAGATGGCTTGGTTGGCCCTGAGATGTATTGTTGAGGGATAGGTTTAATCTCTCGTTATTGAGCTTGTTAGTGATTTGGGGAGATCTATGAGTTGCTTTTTCGGTGTTGTGAGGCATTATGATTTTCGGACTGTGGGCACATATAGTGCGGTGCTGTCGAGATTCATAGTGAAAGTTGAGGGGGGAGGACCTCAGTTGTGTTTGAGTTTTGTAGCTTACAACGTTATATGTAGATATTGTTAGGCACTCAGTATTTTGTTGTAATGACGAAATTTGGCTCGATGTGCATCTCCCTATGTGAGATATATGTATGGATCGGGTGGCACGCCGCCATGGGTATGTTATCTGGATCGGGTTGCATGCCGCAATAGTGTGATGTTGAGAATAGTTTTCCATATGTTATTTTGTATGCCTTGCTTCCTGATTTCTAAAGAAAGTTCGTATTGGGTGTTGCTCGGCGAATGGCATATCGGTTATGTCCTTTCAGGATTAAATGGTGTATATTACTTGCTTCACCATGGATGTGAGGGATTACTTGGTTTCAGACATCAATCTGTGCGTGGATGTCTATTTTGAGCATAGCGACTTGAGGTACTTTATGACTAATAGTGTTTGGATAAGATCGCGCATTGTTGCGAGGCTATGTAGAGATTAGACCCTTCGGGGTAGATATAGGTATTCTATTTCTATGATGTGGGACGGGGTCCCAGCCTTGTGTTGTGATGGTACAGAGGAATTTCAGTTACAACTCTTTCGTTGGAGTCATTTGTCATGATTTGAGTATGTTCAGACCGCCCATCATTGGTGCGTGGATTACGCAAGTTGTGGGTTAGGCCTGTGATAAGGTGTCATATCACCAGAGTNGGAGGGCTTATATCGAGGTTTGGGCCCGGAAATCTGCTGTGGTATTAGTCAAAAAGGGAGTGGTTTCATGAATGGTTGACCTGAGGAATGGTTACGATTTTTTGTGTGTTTCATTTTCATTGATAGGATATGAAGTGTTGGAATGGAGCTTTAGTTAATAAGAGGTTTCCATCGGTATATGGTTGTTGTGGACAGCTGCT
>MU750300.1:61213-104062 GCA_026770625.1 Nicotiana glauca | reverse complement strand
AGGGGCTCCTAGTATCTTTCGCACTTCTTTCCCGGGGCTGGGGGGTTTGGTGGGGCTCTCTATAGATGATTTGTGTATTGTATTGTGCCCCCTCATGGTAGTTACTGGTCGATACTACTGCATGCCATTTTATTTATGGTTTATGGTTTATGTTTAGATAATCATCTATGTGATTTCTGATAGAATTACTAACGCTCTCTTGTTTTTGCTTTTGTTTTCTTTTCCTTTTTCCTGAGCCGAGGGTCGATTGGAAACAGCCTCTTTGCCCTTTCGGGTAGGGGTAAGGCATGCGTACGTATTACCCTCCCCAGACCCCACCTTGTAGGATTATACTGGGTAGTTTTTGTTGTTGTTTGTAGCTTTTATCAAAACGAATCTAATTTTATATTAATATTTGTTTATTAGTGTAGCATTTATACTAATTACTCTTATTCCATGCACGATCCTAGTTCCACTTTAGAAAACTAAAATGCACCCCATTTGATCTTTTCCACATTTTAGCTCATTATATAGTCTATAGGTATATACGCACAATAGTTAAATTATTTTTGTTTTTTGGTGTTTCACTATACGTAATAGCTCAGTGCACAAGCAGATGATCTCACCATCAATACAATGTATAATTAACCTGAATGTGCATCAAATTCTAGTTAATTGAACAATGTTAAAACCAATTCTTTTGATTTTTAAAATGTTCCTCTTCTTTCAATTATATTTGTAATGACCCGACTGATCGTTTTGAGCAATTGCACCCGGTTCGGTAGTTTGAGGCCTTGAGCAGCTTCACATTATGTGTGCATGGTTAGATTCAGTTTCCAGATGAATAGGAGTTGAATTGGAAGAATGAGTCTAGTTTTGGAAGTTTAAACAGTGAGAATTTGACCGGAAATAGACTTTTGAGTAAACGGCCCCGGAATGGATCGTGGGTGATCTCAACAACTTCGTATGGTGATTTTTGGACTTAGGCGTGCGTCCAAATTCGGATTTGGAGGTCTGTAGGCTAATTTGAGGTGTTTCGGTGAAAGTTGAAAAAGTTGAAGTTTGGAAAATTGAGAGGTTTGACTCACAATTAACTTTTGTGATATCGGGGTCGGAATGCGATTCTGAGAGTTAGAACAGCTCCGTTATGTCATTTTGGACTTGTCTGCAAAATTTAGTGTCATTCCGGGTTGATTTGATAGGTTTCAACATGAGTTTTGGAAGTTGGAAGGTTTGAAAGTTCCCAAGTACGATTCTTGGTGTGATTCGATGTTTCAGCGTTGGTTGATATGATTTGAGACCTCGAGCGAGTTTGTGTTAGGTTATATGACTTGTTTGTGTGTTTAGACAGAGTCCCGGGGCCTCGGGTGAATTTCGGATGGGCTACGGGTCATTTTTCCATTGGCGGGACTACTGTATTCTGCTTCTGGTATTCCTTCTTTGGGATACCGAACAACCTTTCTCGTTCGCGATGTGTTGTTGCTGGTCGCCTCATTTTCCTTCTTTGCGTTCGCGTAACACGCCTCGCATTCGCGAAGCTCTGCCTTATCCTTCTTCGCGTTCGCACCCACTTCCTCGCTTTCGCGAAAGCACCTGTCCTTTACTCTCCGCGTTCGCGTCCCTTAGCTCGCATTCGCGATGGGTTTTCTTGGCAGCTTCAGTTTCCCTTCTTCACGAACGCGATTTTCCTTCCGCATTCGCGATGCATAAAATCTGGGCGGACCTAATATAATTTCCAAATTGAGGGTTACACCATTTTCACCATAACTTGACTTGTGGAGCTCGGTTTTGAGCGATTCTTTGATGGCTTTTCACACAAATCAATTGGTTAAGTGTTCTTCACCTAGAATCAAACATATTCCATGATTTTATCTTCCTTTTCATCATTTAATTTGTGTTTTGGGTTGGGAGAAATGTTGGTTTTTGAAGGAAATTTCTAAAATGAAAAATCACGATTTGAGGGGCCAATGGTATTGGAATTTAATAAATTTTATATGGTTGAATTTATATTGGAATGCGTATTCGATTTATGTAAAATTTGTCGGGTTCTGAGGTGCGGGTTCGAGGGGTTGACTTTTGAACCAATTTTTGGATTTATTTAAAGATTGAGACTTTATGATCCAGAGTTTTTTATGTGTTTTAATTGTGCTTGAAGTTAATTTCGTTAGATTTGAGCCGTCTGGAGATCTTTTCACCCGAGAAGTGCATTTTAGAGTATGGGTTTGTCGTCTTTGAGGTAAGTATCTGCCTAACCTTGTGTGGGGGACTTCTCCTTAGGATTTGAGTCTTCTATGCTAATTGTAGACTGTGCACACGAGATGACGAGTGTGTGCTCGGACTTATTTGTGGGAAATTTGATCTAGTGTTCTTAGGTCCTTATGTTCATTATGTGGAAGGTATCCCATTATAATTGGGTTAATAATTGCTTAAATTGCCTCTAAATGTTCCATATGATGTTGTTAGCTTTCCTCTAATTCTTACATGTTACATTGACCCTTAATTGCCTTAATTGAAGTGATATCCTTCCTTATTGTTTTGATACTTCTTGATTGCGAATTCCTCTATGACTTTGTGCAAATAGGTTATATGTCCAATTATTGTGGTTACCGGTGTAGTTATCACGTGCTTATTGTATCTTGTTATTTTGTTGAGGTTATCATGCTTCTTGGTTTTTCCGTGACCCTTTATTATGTACTTGTTGATTCCCTTGCAGGGATGCTATTACTTATGATAGTATTTCCCTTGTCGGGATATTGTTGTTATACTATTGTTCCCTTGCCGGGATGTTATTGCTTATGATATTATTTTTCTTGCCGGAATATTATTGTTATACTATTGATCCCTTCCCGGGAATTCTTTTGTGATTGGTGTTGATTTGTATATTGGGATCATGTTGCAGGCTGCAATAATATTATATGGGATCGGGTTGAACACCGCAACAATATTATATGGGATTGGGTTTCATGCCGCAATAACGAGTAATAAGGGTGGACAGGTGGAGTCGGGTTACACTCCGCAATAATATTATATGATTTGGATCGGGTTGCACGCCACAACGTTATTATATGATTTGGATCGGATTGCACGCCGCAACAGTATTATATGATTGGGATCGGGTTGCACGCCGCAACAAGAAAGAATAAGAATAAATATTGATTCTTGTGGTGAGAACGAGAGTAAAAGCACGAAGGGTGATGTCGTGCACTTTCTGTTGTTGTGTTTATTTATTGTTATCAATTCAAGTATTTTTAACTATTGAAATTCCTTTATTGCCGTGATCCCTTGTGTTAGAACATACAGTGTTTTCAATACCTCATATCTATATACACACACACATTCCAATACTTCAAACTTCAATAATTGTTATATCTTTAACTCAATTAGTTTCTCAATTATATTCCCTTAAACCATCTGAGGTTGTATTTTTCTTAAAAAGGAATTTCTACTAAGTTTTAAGTTTTTAACTCTCATGTTAAAGGTAATAATTAGTTCGATGTTATTTTTTAATTGAAAGGGGTACTTTCTTTACTCAAATTATTTCAAAAGAAACAACTTCATCTTTTTTTTTTCTTACTGCTTTCCTAATAAGTTTAGAAATTGTAATTTTACTTATATTAGGTAAATGAGACTTCATGGACATATTGAGTGAATTGTACGCACATTATGTATTGTATATCATGTGTATTTTGTTGTTAAAAGCGAGATGAAAAATACGGGGGCACAAGGTGCCATGTGAGCTGAAGGTCGGAAGTTGAGATTATGATATGAGAAACTGAGGTTGAGATGGTCGGGATTGTGTACTAGACATGATATAATTGATTGAGTTGTCATTGCCTTCTTTATTTGAATACATTCTTACTTGTCTCTGTTCCTGTTATGTCAGTATTGATTTACTTGGTTATCGTTCATTACTACCCGTGTTCCCCCTTTATTATTCATACTGTTTGTACTTTGATTTCTCTTCGCTATTGATATTATCTCGTTATTTTTATCTCAATAATTATTTATCATATCCGGTTCATTTCATTTGACAAATAGGTGTCTTGATTGTTCCTTCTCACTACTCCACCAAGGTTAGTCTTGATACTTACTAGGCACCGCCATGGTGTACTCATACTACTTTTCTGTACATTTTTGTGTTCAGATCCATGTATTGATCGATAGTAACCTGTTGCTGCATTCGCAGGCCTCGGAGTCACCTTCGTTTGTATTTATGCTCCATTAATTCCTTCTCGTTCTGGAATAGGGTTGTATTTATTTTGTATAACTACTCTTAGAAAAGGCTTATGACTTGTACTACCAGTTTTGAGAATTGTGATTTATTGAGAGTTATTTAATTTGAAGTCAGTAAATGTTAATGTTATTTTAGTAAATGTTAGACTTACCTAGTTTAGAGAATATGTGCCATCACAATCCCTTCGAACGGATTTTGGGTCATGACAAGTTCGTATCAGAGCTCTAGGTTCATAGATGCTATGATTCATAATCAGGTTTAGTACAATCTTGCGGATCGGTACGGAGACGTCTGTACTTATCTTTGAGAGGCTACAAAACTATTAGGAAATTCCACTTCTTTCATTCCTTATCGTGCGATATTGATTCAGCTCGAAGTATATGACTTATGTCCCTCTACATCCACTCGTGTATAATATTATGCTCTCAGCGTCCGTCATGCTCCAGTGGTCCGTGATGCTACAGACGGTCTACCAAAGAGTTAGGTGTAATGCTTGACCGATCGTTTTGAGCCCTAGCGCGTCGTCAGCAGTCTGAGGCCATGAGCAGCTTCATTTTAGGTATTACAACTTGTATGCATGGTCGGAATTGAATTTTGGGAAATTCGGAGTTGATTCGGAAAGAGAATTCTCATTTCAGGAGCTTTAAGTTGTAAGAATTATCTAAGATTGGATTTTTAAGTAAACGACCCCGGAATCAGGATCTGAAGGTTCCAGCAGGTTTGTATTATGATTTCGGAGTTGGGCGTATGTCCGGTTCGGGTTTTAGATAACTCGGGAGCGTTTTGAGGCCTATTGGATTGAAGTGTATTTCAGTATTATCGATGCCCGTTTTGGATTCCGAGCCTATGAATAGCTCCGTATGGTGATTTTAGAGTTGGGAGCACGATCAAAAATGAATTCATAGGTCCGCAGGTCATTTTGGACTCATTTGGCTAAAGATAGAAATTTGAAGGTTTTTGAGAAGTTTAACCAGAAGTGGACTTTTTGATATTGGGGTTGGAATCCGATTCTGGAAGTTGGGGTAGGTCCATAATGTTGAATATGAATTGTCTGCAAAATTTGAGGTCAATCGAACGTGATTTGATAGGTTTAAACATCGAAAATAGATGTTTGAAATTTTAAAGTTCATCAAGCTTGGATTTGTGGTCAATTCATGATTTTAGTGTTGTTTGATGTGATTTGAGGCCTCAAGCAAGTCCGTAATGTGTTTTGGCATTGGTTGGTAGGTTTGGTTGAGGTCCCGAGGGCCTCGGGTGTGTTTCGGGATGGTTTCGGATCGAATTTGGATAAAAAGTTGTTGCTGGTTACTGGTATCTGGTTTCCTCCTTCGCGAACGCGAAGCAAGTCTCGCGAACGCAAAGAGGAAAATGGGAGGCTTCTGGTTTTGTCCTTAGCGAACACGAAGAGGAAGTCGCGAGTGCGAAGGGTTGGATCGAGTTGCTACGCGAACACGAGGGAGAGATCGCGAACCAGTAGAAGAGAAAGCTGGGTCTGGGTCTTTGTCCTACGCGAACGCGTAGGGGCTGGGTATCTGGCCTTCGCGAACGCGTTAGACGGGCCACGAACGCAATGAGGAAAGTTGGGGGCTGAAGAGGTTGTGCTTCGCGAACGTGATGGCATTTCTGCATTCGCGAAGAAGGGTCGCCTGGGCAGAGTTCTTTTAAAAATTGGGTTTTGGTTCATTTACACTTCATTTCTTCCATAGGAGCCGATTGTGGAGCAACTTTGGAGTGTCATTTTCATCACCAAGCATGAGGTAAGTGATTTCTACTGGTTTTGAGTTAAATACAAGGTTTATATATGGATTTAGACATGAAATTGGTAGAAAATTTGGGGTTTGAGGAAAAACCTAGAAAATTAGTATTCTTGAATTTTGACCACGATTTTGGGTATGGAATTTAGAGAAAATTATATATTTGAGTTCGTGAGGCTATGGGTAAACTTTATCTTCGAAAATTTTCGGATTCCGGGCGCGTGGGCTCGAGGGCAATTTTGTCAACTTTCCGATCAGGGTTAGAAATTGTTATAAATTGGATTAATATGAGTAGTTTATCATATATTAATGTATTATTGACATCATTATTGGACCACTATTAAGTGTCGAAGTTGACCATCTCATCTCTACTTCTTCGAGATTAGACAGAATACTCATTGAGTACACATTGTTTTCGTACTCATACTACACTTCTGTGCATTTTTGTTGCATAGGTATATGTAACTCTAGTGGCCTACCGGGCGTAGCAGCACGGACAATGTTGGGACTAGGTGAGTTTCATTATTCGAGGCGGCCCACAGCTAGTATAGTCCCTTCCAGTATATTGTATTTACTTTCTGTCCACTGTATTCCGGACGGATGTTGCATTTCATTTCCTTCTTAGTAAATGCTCATGCACTTGTGACAACGGATTCTGGGATGGTTTTGAAATATTTTATATTAATTTCTTATTATTTAATTTGAATTGAAGCGGTTATCTCTTTTCATTAATAAAAATTGAAGGAAAATCTTAGTTTTCAAGATTGTTAAAATGTGAACTTCATCAAGTAATTTGGTTGGCTTGCCTGACAGCAGTGTCCGGCGCCACCACGACCCTTTAGTGGATTTTGGGTCATGACAACATGGTATCAGAGCACTAGGTTCCTAGAGTCTCACGAGTCATGAGCAAATCTAGTAAAGTCTCGCAGATCGGTACGGAGATGTCTGTACTTATACTTGGGAGGCTGAAGGACTGTTGGGAGTACTTCCCTTCTTGATTCCTTATTGTGCGATTTGATCCTTGGAGGTGTATGCATTTAATTCATTCCTATTCAATCTTACGCGACGCAAACCGCTTGTTATAAATCGAGAACTGAAGAACCGTAATGGTACTACAGAGGTGATATGGGATGTTTCTCCCTGTATAGCTGATCGGATTATTATCATCGCTTTATAGGAGAATATTTTATTATTTCAGCCCAGTGCGGTACTTCTGAGGGCTCCGAGGCTAGGCACAAGTTTCCATGATACTTATGAACTATTATTCCGCAGTATTGATATTGTGGTAGGACATTTGCCTACTTCTCGGGGCAGTGAATGACTTAAGGGGAAGTTTACTCAGTGCATGATTTAGAGATTCAGTATTTTATTCCTGGTAGGGGAAAGGCAATCGGACTAAGGATGGTAAAATGTGGGCTGGCAGAAGTAATGAGACTTGATATTTGCAAGCATGGTGGAGCTTTCTTCTATGATGGGGTGTCGTTGTACTAATTTAACGTACTAAGTTTGTCGGTGTTATGATCTTCTACAACTCGCCTTTAGGACTAGCTATTGTTAAATAATATTGAAAATGTGGTTGTCAGACATCGCAGGGTGCGGTAGTTCAGGATTGAATCGGTGTTTCTAATGTCGAAGGTATGAGAAAGATGATAAGGTTAGCAGCAATGGTGGGTTCAAGTGTCACGAAGATAGATTTTTATTTAAGGCAGCGGCTGAGCAGTAAAGCATGAGAATAGATATGTGGGAAGTGTCAGGCGGTGGCTAAAAATTTCTAGAAGGCCGAGTATAAGGGGCCAAGGGTCGAGTAGTTGATTAAAGGGATGAGTTCCACCAAAGTGGGAGAGTGGCGGAGTTGCATATGGGCATTGTGGTAGGATGACTGTGCACCTTAGTAAGAGCTTGGAGTGATTTGGGGGAATTTTAGTGATGGGTGGCTTGGGCATACGGATTAATTTGAAGTATGGGCTATTACGCGGCAGGAGATTTGATATAATGGGAAGGAGCTGCTTGAATGAAGAAGGATACAACATAACTTTGAATTGGAAGAACGTTGCCGCACATTTAATTGATGTCCACGAAGGGTGAATGGACTTGTGCAGCTGGATAGTGAGCTCAGACTCAGGATAGGTTATTGATGTCGTAGTAATTGTACCCCGTTCAGCGGCGTTGGAAGATGTCGAGGAGTGATTTCTACATGTGAGTTATTCCTGTGAGCAGGTTAGCGGTCGCGTGGTTGGTGAGGCTTCTGCAAAGAATTCTATTGGTTATACAGCAAAGGGATTGGTAGTGCGAATGTTGTTAATGATTCAGAGTATAAAAAGGGGGTCTCTACAGTAAGATATCGAGAATTTTGGCGGTTGATTGCGCAAGGTTATGTCAATAAGAAATTAAGAATCCTGGTGAACTCCAGAGTTGTGTAATAGCGGCTACGAGCTAAGTGGGAGAGTCCCACCGTCTATGATTGGGTTGCATGGTTAACTACTTGCGAAGTTTCTGGTGATTAGCATATTGATGGGGTATTTTAGCTACGGGAAAAGAACATAAGTGGTAATTTGAGCAAAGGAATTTTTAAAGGTGTGCTATCGTTGGCCTTATTGGCCCATGTTCAGACTTGAGAGTGATTCTGTCGGGTGATCCGTCGAGAGGGTATGCTTGTGCCAGAAGAATCATAGAGTTGATTATATTCAGGCCAAGTCAGAGTGGGCGGCTCTCGGCAACGGCCCTAGTGGATTCAAAGAGGTAAAGAGTGATGCCTAATGGTGTCGAGCCTATAGGTACAGTTAAGAACCAAGATTGGTAGCAGCCTATGAGAAGAGGCACAAAATGTTCTATGATGTTTTGACTTGTGATATAGCGATTGGGAGGTACGAAGCGGTTCATGGGATTTGAGACAGCATGGTCCGTGACTCAGGGTCACTCGAGATGAGTGCAGATGGAGTGTGTTAAGTGTTGAATGGGGTTATCATTGTTTCCATGGAAATCAAGGACAAACTGGAAGAAGGGGTATAGGTTAGTCATAATCGAATTGGCATGTTGCTGGTAATGATCAGTTCTTTCAGTATGATCAAGTTATGCAAGAGAATTGTGATGGTGCGTGCGAGGCTTGTCGGCCGTCGTAGTTAGTGTTATTCAGAAAGTATTCTATGGTTGTGGCCTGTTATGTGGAGTTGGGCCCCGGAAGGGCTATGGTGGCTTAGACCACTACTTAGAGATTTTCATATTCTACGGTCATGAGAATTCACCTGTGTGCTGCTATGGTTCTCCTGAAGTGAGTTCAGCGGAAAGTTTTTTATGATGGGATGTTAACCTACCAGTGGTTCCGAAGCTATGATGGAAAGTGTGTTCTATCGTATGTTGGCATGTTGGGTGGAGTGAGTGGTATAGAATTTGAAGTGGAGATCAAGGTAACTTTTCGGTGTGGACAAGGATGTCACGAGCTCGGATGAGCAGGAAAGGAGTTTCAATGTTTAAGGTAAGTTGGTATTGTCTTCAACGTCACCTGAGATTGGTGTTTTGTGAAAAAGGCTTTGCATCCTGGTTAATGATTCTTGATCGCTTTTTAGCGTTAATGCGGCTGGTGGTTTGGAGGTACGACCCAGTTATTTGTTATGGTAGGTTATGGGAGTGTGCCCTACAGGAAGATTGTATAAGTATGGAAGGTAGTTGTCGATGCCCTCTTTTTTCTCACGAAATCGGGTTTATGAAATTTGGGCGGACAACTCTTTTCCTTTTGGGAATTGGGTTTGAAATTTAAAGAGTCGCCACCTAATGATTAAGTGCATTAGTACACTTACAGGAAATTTAACTTAAGAAAGGACCAGAGAATGGGTAAGGGCTTGAAATTATCTCGAGGGTAAGGTGTTAGGCACCCCTCAAGATCCACTAGTGTGGTTCCCGACCATGCTATAATTGTGACTTTAAATACAAACAACAAATACAAGCAATCATTGTAAATACTAGGTACTTTCACGTAATGGTTGCAAATAAAGCAGTACATGAGTTTTAAAGAGTGCTGAAATTTGGAAGAAAGTAATTTTATAATTAAAGAGAAGATGCACAAGTAAAGGGAAAGGGGTCAAATAATTAATGCAAGTAAATTAGGAAAGAAGAAAAAGGGGCGGAGGTTTTGAAAAAAAATAGTATTTAAAAAATCGGTCAATTTAAAGAGATATTTTGCATAATAGGTGCAAGTAAGTGAAGTAAAAGAAGAAATTGAAGAACTGAAAACTAAGTAACTTTAAAATTCTGAAAAAAAAACAAGTAAAAAGGGAGGGGAGTCCTAGGTTTATAAATAACATGGATCACCCCACACAACGCCCGGTAACCATTTATACACATGGTGTTATCGCATGGTCATCATATCCATGTGTACTCTTACCCACCCCGTTAAGGTATTCAACACGGAATAGTATCGTTACTTATTGCATGCTAGTACCCATCCCAATCCTAACAGTCCCCGAGGCATTTGGGACTACTAATCCTAAATGGAAGGGTGATTTAGCTTTTTCAGATTTTTAAAAGGACAAAATTCTAATGCGACAAACAAAACACATGAAGCAGTTAAGGGAAAACACATAGCAGTTTAGAGGCTCAAACAAGCTTCCTCATTTAAAGCAGCGAATTGTTTAGCATGAATTACATATAATGGTTATGGTCTGAATTAAATGTAAACGTTAAGACGTGGTTGATTTATCATATATTTCTCAGATGAGAAGTCCGCATTAGGCCTACCCCTGGTTGTAATTATCAAAGACTGATGCAGTTAATCAATTACCTAATGGCTTGCCTAGGTGACACCTATACGCATAATATCTAACAATGCTTATACTGATTTTAGATAAAGCTTATTGATTATAGAAAAAAACACATGTTCTGCAGATTTTTGGCGACATTACTACTGCTTTTAGACTTGTAGATGAGAGAGACGAATCAAACTCAATTGGTTACTCCTATAGGCATGATTTCTAAGCGTTGTTGGTTTTAAAACGGTTATCGGGATGCAGGAATCCTATAGGCATGGTATCTAGGATGCAATTGATTATTTTTTTTAACCTATAGACTGTTTGCCTAATGACATGTGTATATGCAGAAGTGCAAAAAACCTATAATCATGATTTCTATATGCAGAAACTTATAGACATGGTTTCTAATGAAATGCATAACTTATAGGCAAGATTTCTATGTGCAGTAATGAAACAACTTATAGGCAGGATTTCTATATGCAGATGCATAAACTTATAGGCAGGATTTCTATATGCAGATGCATAAACTTATAGGCAGGATTTCTATATGCAGTAATGAAACAACTTATACAGGCAGGATTTCTATATGCATATGCAAAAGCGAAAAACAGGTTGTGATTGCAGAAGTTAAAACCTAAAGCAATATGCCTACCCTCATGCATAACATGAGTGACCCTCCCCTTTTTACTATATACCCATAAGTTATTGCAAATTATTACAACCCTAATGAATCAAGAAAAGTAAAATTACATCAGAAATTAAAGATTCCAACCAAGGAGAGCCTAATTCAGACCCCCAGGTCTGAAATATGAGATAAACCAACTTCCAGAGATCAGATTTCCAAAGCCTTTCTCTTATTTGGGATGTGTCAAAGTTCCCAAGAGCCTCAAGTAGACTCCGGGCAGTGCTTACACCCAAATACATTGCAGAATTAGATTATAGTGCAGTGTAGAAGGGCCAGCCCTCAAATGTCCCAGTTCAAAGGGAACTCAAGGTCCCAAGGCAAGGCTCATAGGAGGGAGACAGAACTTAGAGTCTAATAGTAAGTGTAAGTGAATAGAGGGGGAATTAGGGAAAGCCATGGCAGGATGGTGGTCATGCCCAACAATTAAAGTGCTAGCACACCCTTGACGAGCCTGTTAGCCAAATCTTAGTAGTTAGGATCCATTGAGGATCAGGTTCAGACCTGGGCAATAATTTGAGTACTGGCAGGCCATGAACCTTAACTCAAACACATAGAAGGGAGTAGGGTTAGGGATTCACAATAGAAACAGATGCAAGAACAGAACATGCATAGTCAATATTGAACATAAACAACAAAGTAGACAAGAGTAAAGCAACTTTAAATTAAACATATAGGGAGGAAGATGAAATCAAAATTGAGACATACCAGTTTCATGGAAACAAATAAGTAAAACAGTAGTCTTGAAAAGCAAAGTTACAGGTAAGCAGTACAAAAGATCTCAGAAGAGTGTAGAGAATTGAAAGAGTATTGTAATTGAGAGTGTGTGTAAGAGCATGCAATTCGAAGTGTAGTTGGTTTGTAAGTGTTGAACTTGAGGGTTCAAGGTTGTAGGTTCTAGGTTTTGCCAGGGTAGAAGGGTCGTTCCCCTTTCATAGTGCAGAAAACAAGTAAGAAAAGGTAAGGGAATAGTTTTCAATCAATCACATAAAGTCTCCCTTTAGTCAAGGGATTTTGATTTCAAACGGGTAGGAGACAAAAAGGAAAGAAATTTGATTAAAATCTTTTCCAAAGTAACACAAAAAGGGTAAATACACAGGAGATATTTAAGTCAAAGTTCAGTGGTACACGGTTTGTGACAAGTAAGGAAAAGGAAACAATCAAACAGCCAGTAAAATAAAAATCACAGGCTTTGTTCGAATGAACCAAGTCGGGAAAAGGTAAAGATGGTTCAATTAGAGACGATCAGTAACAATCAGTCAAACCCCATTAAAGGAATTGAGAATCAATTAGTAGTTGGCAAAACCTTTTTAAAAGAAGAATTTCTCATATATAAAGCAAAAAAATCAAACAAAAGGGGTCGTCATGTTACTTAGAAAGAAGTATAATATTGAAAGGTTCATAATCATAAGCAAAAGGATACAAGTTCAGTTTGTAGACTCATGGTGAGTCTGAGAGTCCAGGATTCCAATGCATAACCCTAGTCCAAACACCAAACCAAACTTGCCAAAAAAAACCCCAAATCCTAGAGTTTCAAATCGAATTAGACATAGAGATGTGAAGGCAATCCATTGAAACAGATTCAAAGGTCTGTTTCAAAGCCTTATGAGAAACAAAACAAATATGATTGCAGATTTGAAACAACAAAGAAAGAAAGCTGATTTAAGAGCATAAAAGAGCATCTTTTAGAAAAGTCAAAACCTAAGCAAGTGGTGTAAACTTAAGCCACAGCAGATGAAACATACTTAGCAAGAACACAAACAGAGCCTAGTAAAGAAAACAAAATCAAAGAACTCAACAACAAACACATATAGTAGAAAATTAAGGAAATCAAAACAAAGATTAGCAGGTGAGCACAGGAGTAACATGTATAGTAGAAAAAGAAGAAGCGGAAGAACAACACACGCGTAGTAAAAGAAAATATACGAGTATAGTATAGACAAACACACATAAAGGAAAGAACAGGCAAGAATAAGAAAGATATTTTTTGAAAACCTTTCAGAAACCCTAAATCGAAAATAAACAATTTTGAAAAGAAAATTTGGAAAAAACAATTTAGAGGTCTAGTAGAACAAAAACATACCATAGATCTAAGAAAATAAATAGAGAAAACCCTTGAATAGCTTAGGGTTTCGGAAAATGAGAAAGGCTTGGAAAAGTCAGATCCTGGGTCGAAGAGCTCAGGAATCGGGTTTCTCGTGCTTGAATATGCCGGAGCATGGCCGGAGAAGCCATGGAACCAAAGATCTAAGAAGATCTAAAAGAGAACCATCAAAGTCAAACTTCAAAACCTCGAGCTCCCAAGGTCTAATGGTGGAGAAGGGTGAGTATAGCCCATCCATGGCCTGAGAAGCCATGGATTCTGGTGAAAGTGCGGTGGAAAAAGGATCAGAGATGATTAGGGTTCGAAGAACCTTCGAGAGAGTCTTGAGAGTGGAGATTATTCAAGGGAGATTGAGAGATGGAAAATGAGGAATTACGGTAGGTCGTTTGGTTTTAATTATGGAAGGGTAAATTATGGCCATTGATCTGTATGATCAACGGCCTAGATTTAAAAGGGAGGGTGGGAACCAGGTAGGGCCATTTCGATTGGATTATGGGTTGGGTCAAATTAACAAATAGGCCGGTCCAGTTGGGGTTAGGATTGGGTTAGTTAAGGGTTAAAACTGAAATGCAAAAAAGGCTTTAATTGAAATAAAATGAGGCTAAATGTTAAATAGCCAGTTTTCTCTTTTATTTTATAAAAAATAGCAAAAATGATTTTAAAAGTAAATTAAAAGTACTGAACCAATTAATAATATATAAATATTGATGAAAAAATATTTAAACCAATTTTACAATTATAGAAATGCTATTAATCTTAAAATAGGCTAAAATTACAATTGTATGCAATTTAGCTTTAAAAATACCAAATAAATATACAAAAATCACCTTAACTATAATTTGGTATAAATATGAGAATAAAATAAGTTATTCACCAAAATTGATAGTTTTGGAAATAATTACTGATTTTGTACTGCTAAAAATGGACAATAAATTGATTTTAAAAATCTTTAAAAATTAGAAAAAATACCAAAACCCTTGGTCATGCTTATATATGCATATAAATGTTATTTTGAAAGTATTTTGTATGTAAAAAATACATAGGAAAAAATTGGGTATCAACAGCTGCCCCTCTTTACCCGGGAAGGATGAAAGAGTTATCGGGTAAAGATATGATGGTCAATTTTGACCAAACGGAATGGTTTGAAGCGATTGACCATGATTTGTTCCTTAGATGCCTACATATCCCTGGTCTTATAGGAATCAGGCCATATGTAGTTCGTGATCTATCGACGGAATATGCCGATGGAGATTTTCGGAAAATGGATGCGATATTCTGGTTGGGAAGGACGGTGACAATCTACTAGGCTACAGGAACTGGATCGGGATTGCTCCTACTGAGACGGTCGTTGCTAGCCGGTTTACTTTCAAATGAGCAATGCGAACATATATTGTGTATAAATTTAAACGTGATGCAAGTTCCCGTTGGACCATGAATGTTGCCTTTGGACGGTTAGGATGACGTCCTCAGACCATGAAGTCCTATGCCATGAAGCGTATAATAAAGGGTTCGCACGCTATGAAATGATGTTCTCGGGCTATGAGAATGATGCCTCCAAACTATGATGCCTTCGAATAATGATATGCAAAAGATAAAATGGGGTCCTCAGGCTATGGCATGGCGTTCTCGGGCTATGAAAATGGTTCCTCCGAACAATGATGCCTTCGGACAATTTGATGATCTTTCAGCCCATGAAATGCAGAAGGTGGCGATCTTTCAGCCGATGTAAGACGTAAATAAAAGGTGGCGGTACTTCAGCTGATGCAGGATTTAAGTGGCAATATTTCAGCCGATACAAGATGTAAGTGGCGCTAATTCAGCCGTGCAAGAAATGTAAAAAAATCGCGATCTTTTAGCCGATGCAGGATTTAAATGAAGTGGCGATATTTCAATCGTGCAAGAAATGTAAATAAAATGGCGATCTTTCAGCCGATGCAGGATTTAAAAGAAGTGGCGATATTTCAACCATGCAAGAAATATAAATAAAATGGCGATCTTTCAGCCGATGCGGGATTTAAATGAAGGGGCAATATTTCAGCCATGCAAGAAATATAAATAAAATGGCGATCTTTGAGCCGATGCGAGATTTTAAATGAAGTGGCGATATTTCAGCTATGCAAGAAGGAAATAAAGTGGCAATATTTTAGCCATGCAGATGGAGGTAGAGCTTAACCTCGGAAGGCAGAAAGGTAGCTTTATGCAATGCAGAAAAATGCAGATGGAGGTAGAGCTTAACCTCGGAAGGCAGAAAGGTAGCCTTATGTAATGCAGAAAAATGCAGATGGAGGTAGAGCTTAACCTCGGAAGGCAGAAAGGTAGCCTTATGCAATGCAAAAAAATGCAGATGGAAGTAGATCTTAACCTCGGAAGGCAGAAAGGTAGCCTTATACAATGCAAAAATGCAAATGGAGACAGAGCTTAGTCTCGGAAGGCAGAAAAGTAGCCTTATGCAATGCAGAAAAGTAAAAGGCGAATAGTAGTAAAATCTCTTAGTTGATGGTTTGATAGCTGATGGCTGACTAGGATATTATGGTTGTTGGGGATGTTGTGTACGGATAGCAGTTGTAAATAGGTGATGGTTCTAAGGGTCGTATTCCCGAAAAGTATGAGTGTGTAAATGTATTCGATGATTTGCGACTTGAGTGCCTGCATACAAAGAAAAATTGTGAGTTTTGTAAAGGGGGAAGGTTAGTTCATATCCCCGTGAACTTTGATTGCCCTGCTTGGCTCCGTTTTCAGTGATGTTATGTACCATCGGGGTAGCGTCGCTAAACAAAACAATCTTGATAATACACATGCGTGATTTAGTAAAAATGTAACATAAATACATAATTGAAAAATAGTTTTCTTTAGATGAACTGGCGACTGTGACGCGGTTCGAGACATTGCAACCTCGCTTGCTCCGGAATTTTGAGGGACCTTCTCAAAATTCCGATACTTCTGACGGCTGCTTGTGATGATCGGCTGAAGTTACTTTAGAATTTTGAGGAACCTCCTCAAAATTCTGCCCCAGTTTCTAATTGCGGGGGGTGGGGGAGGAGGGGGAATTAAAATTTTGTTGAATTGTTACTGAACCCATAAGGCTGCCTACGTGTCCCCTCTTAAACGGGAATCAGGTTAGACGTAGTTCAAATCACATCATACAAGGAAATCTTAAATTTTACATATAGTATTGCTTGACTGCATCTGAATTGATTGGTTTTGGCCAAACTTCTCCATCCATTTCTGTAAGTATGAGGGCTCCTCCTGTCAGAACCCGGTGAACCATGTATGGGCCTTGCTAGTTAGGAGAGAACTTCCCTTTTGGCTTCATCTTGATATGGAAAAATCTTCTTTAACACCAGTTGCCTTGGTGTGAACCGTCTTGGTCTGACTCTCTTGTTGAAGGCTTTGGTCATTCTATTCGAATAAAGCTGACCATGGCACACTGCATTCATTCTTCTACCATCTATGAGGGATAGCTGTTCGTAGCTACTCTTTACCCATTCTGCATCGTCGAGTTCTACTTCTTGTATGACCCTCAAGGAGGGAATTTCTACTTCGGCAGGAATGACTGCTTCTGTACCATAAACCAACATATATGGGGTTGCACCAGTTGATATGGGGATTATGGTGCGATACCCCAATAAAGCAAATGATAACTTCTCATGCCACTGTTTATGCTTTTCTATCATCTTTCTCAGTATCTTCTTGATGTCTTGTTAGCGTCTTCTACTGCTCCATTCATTTGAGGGCTGTAGGCTATGGAATTCTTGTGTTTGATCTTGAAGGTTTCACACATATCTTTCATAAAATCACTTTTGAGGTTGGAGCCGTTGTCAGTAATGATTGATTTTGGAATCCCGAATCGGCAAACGATACGGTCACGGACAAAGTCTGCCACGACTTTCTTGGTCACTGCTCTGTAAGATGCTGCTTCAACCCATTTGGTGAAATAGTCAATTGCTACTAGGATAAACATGTGCCCGTTTGATGCGGCAGGTTCGATTGGTCCGATAACGTCCATTCCCCATGCAACGAACGGCCAGGGTGAGCTTGCTGCATTGAGCTCATTTGGAGGCACCTTTATCATGTCTGCATGGATCTGACAGCAGTGGCACTTTCGGACATACTGGATGCAGTCTGTCTCCATAGTCATCCAAAAATAACCAGCTTGGAGTATCTTCTTGGCTAAGATAAAACCGTTTATATGTGGACCACAGGTCCCGACATGAATTTCCTTTAGCAGTTTAGATGCTTCCTTCGCATCAACACACCTTAGCAAACCCAAATCTAAAGTCCTACTATATAGGATTCCTCCGTTGTGGAAGAAATTATTGGATAATCTTCGAAGTGTGCGTTTCTGAGTAGCATTTACAAGCTCTGGATATTCTCATTTGGCTAAATATTCCTTGATGTCGTGAAACCAAGGCTTTCTATCTACTTCTCCCTCAACATGAGCACAATAAGCTAGCTGATCATGAATCTTTACTGGAATAGGGTCTATGAAGTTCTTATCTGGATGCAGAATCATAGATGTTAGGGTAGCCAATGCGTCGACAAACTTATTCTGGACTCTAGGAATATGCCGGAATTGTCTTTGTGAACCACTTCCTCAACTCCTGTACATGATGCAGGTATGAGAATATCTTGGAGTTCTTAGTTGCCCATTCCTCTCGGATCTTATGTATAAGTAAGTCTGAATCTCCAATCGCTAGCAACTCTTAGATGTTCATGTCAATGGCCATCTTGAGCCCTAAGATGCAGGCCTCGTACTCGTCCATGCTGTTGGTGCAGGGGAACCTAAGCTTGGCGGATACCGGATAATGCTGGCCAGTTTCTAATATTAGGACTGCTCCTATGCCAACTCCTTTCAAATTTGTTGCTCCATCGAAAAGCATTCTCCAACCGTCATAGGATTCTGCAATGTCTTCTCCTACAAATGATACCTCCTCATTAGGAAAATACGTCTTTAAGGGCTCGTATTCTCCGTCCACAAGGTGATCTGCTAATGCTTGTCCTTTGATTGCTTTCTGAATTGCGTAGACAACGTCGAATTCAATCAGCAGGATTTGCCACTTGGCTAACTTTTAAGTGGGCATGGGCTTCTGGAAGATGTACTTTAATGGGTCCATTCTTGATATGAGATACGTGGTGTAAGCACAAAAATAGTGCCTCAATTTCTGAGCTACCCAAGTTAGGGCACAATAGGTGCGTTCCAACAGAGAATACCGGGCCTCGTACGCGGTGAACTTCTTGATTAGATAATAGATAGACAGCTCTTTTCTCCCCGTTTCATTATGTTGCCGCAGGACACAACCAAATGCTCCCTCTAGTACCGCGAAGTAGAGTAACAGGGGTCTACCTAGCTTGGGCGGGACCAAAATTGGCGGTGTTGAAAAGTACTCCTTGATTCTATCGAAGGCTTTTTGGCAGTCATCAGTCCATTTGGTAGCGGCGTCCTTCTTCAACATCTTAAAGATTGGCTCACAAATGACAATAGACTATGCTATGAACTGGCTGATGTAGTTAAGTCTCCCCAATAAACTCATTACTTCTTTCTTGTTCTTTGGTGGTGGCAATTCTTAAATAGCTTTGACCTTTGATGGATCCAATTCTATCCCTCGGCGACTCACAATGAACCCAAGCAATTTCCCAGCTGGAACCCCTAATGCACATTTTGCAGGATTCAATTTCAGGTTGTACCTTCTCAGTCTGTTAAAGAATTTCCTTAAATCTTCCATGTGGTTAGCGGCTTTCTTGGACTTAGTGATGACGTCGTCTACATATACTTCAAGCTCCTTGTGTATCATGTCATGTAAAATGGTAGTCATGGCCCTCATGTAGGTGGCCCTAACATTCTTTAACCCAAACGGCATCATCTTGTAATAATACATCCCCTACGGTGTAATGAAGGCCATTTTCTCAACATCTCCTTCATTCATCCATATCTGATGGTACCCAGCAAAATAATCGACGAATGACTGCAGCTCATGCTTGGCGCAGTTGTCAATCAAGATGCATATCTTCAGCAAGGGGAAACCATCTTTTGGACTAGTCCGGTTGAGATCCCGGTAGTCGACGCAGACTCTGACCTTCCCATCCTTCTTCGGTACTGGCACGATGTTGGCTAACCACGTCGGATACTCTACTACCCTAAGAACCTTAGCTTTGACTTGCTTTCAAACACATATCTAGCTTGAACTTTCTGAGCTTCTGCTTCACTGGCGGACAGGCCAGATCGGTCGACAATTTGTGAGCCACAATAGATGTGCTCAGACCAGTCATGTCGTCATATGACCAAGCAAATATGTCTTCATACTCTCTTAGGAACTCTGTATATTCTTTCTTTTATGACAGTGACAAATGGACACTGATTCGTATTTTTTTGATGTTTTCTACATCTCCCAAGTTGACAATCTCAGTCTCATCCAAGTTGGACTTAGGCCTATTTTCGAAATTCTCAACTTCCTTAATAATCTCTTCCGGTATATCATCTTCCTCTGAATCTGCGTCCATTTGTTGTGTTGTCTCGTTGCATGTCACACTCGTTGGTTCATCAAGATAAGTAATGGTGATGTTGTTTGAGTAAAGTAATGGAAAATAACAAGCGTAAGATTTATAAGAAACTAAAATACTTTTAATAAATTCCCTAAATATTTTGAACATTGGAGCTCTTTCTTGCGAAAAATAAAAATACGAAAGGAAAATAAACTAGTAAAACAAAATAGTGTGTGGTGCTTTGTTCAGCCTTGCTACCTCGAGGCATGCCAAGCTCTGGTGGTTCTAACGGTCCAGTTATCGAGGCGTGCTCCTTTGTTTACAGCTTGTACGGAAGGGCCTTCCTCCCCCTCCTCCTCGAAAAATAACACAGCAATCCATGTCATCATCTCCTAGGAACAAGTTCTTCATTACTGCTAATGCTTCCTCTTCTTCTGACCCATAGATGATTTCGGTCGGTTGGAAAGTCTGCTCCAGAAGAGGTATTGGCTGCTCTAATGGATAGTAAGGACCACGCCAGGGTGGCGATCATTCCTTGAATTATTTCCAGGTATACTCATATCACAATCCGAAGGTGGTGCCATACTTCTTGAGCTTGATGGGCTTAGCGATTCCTTAGAGATTCTTTCCAGGTCCCTTTCCAGGTTCATACCCGCTCCAATTCAGTGTGCTTTCAATTTTGTTATCCCACCATTTAACTTTATCGACGGCGTTGACTCGCTCGATGTGGTGGTAAGTTTCCCCATCTATCCTTCTTCTTCCTCTTATTGCTGGGATGGTCTGGCGGCTGTATATAGAATTGCTACTGTCACCATGAATGATCACCTCTTGGTGATTCCACTCAAATTTCGCTGCCTGATGTAGTGTTGATGCCACGGCCCCGGCGGCATGAATCCTTGGTCGTCCCAATAATAGATTATAAGACGCCGACACGTCTATTACTTGAAAATCAACATCAAACCAAGTAGGACCCATTTGCAAACGTAAGCTAATTTCTCCAATAGTGGACCTTTGAGAACCGTCGAAAGCCTTAACATTGATGGCCCCATCCTTGATTTCATGAAGCCCTTTTCCTAATGTCCTGAGTGTTACCAACGGACAAATATTGAGACAGGACCCTCCATCGACTAGGATCCTGGTAATAAAATAATCTTCGCACTGCATCGTGATGTGCAATGCCTTGTTGTGACTCAATCCTTCCGGTGGCAGCTCATCATCGTGGGAAGTGATGTTCTGACTCTCCAACACTTGACCTACCATGTTTGCCATTTCTCCTCCAGTGATGTTGCTTGGTACATATGCCTCACTCAACACCTTTAATAAGGCATTTTTGTGTGCATCGAAACTTGTAGCAAAACCAGGATAGAGATCTGGGCCGGTGTATTGTTAAGCTGGTCAATGATTGAGTATTCCTTTGCTTGTATCTTTCTCCAGAGATCATTGGGCCCGGTTTCAATGATGGCTTGTTGACCAGAGGTCTGCTTACTCGACTCAGCCAAGTGTTCTGGGGTATAAACCCTGCTGGTTCTTGTCATTCCCAGTGCCACAACTATTTCCCCAAACTTGGCTTTCCCCTTCCTTCTTGCCTCGACTGTGTAGTCCCACGGTATGGCTTTTGTGTGGAATGGTGTTACGGCTGTCATTGCTATTGGATCGGCACCCTCGCTTTGGAAGGTAATACAACAACTTCAAATGGCTCATGCGCTTTTGTGGTCCCAAACTCGACCTCAATTGGTTGCAGAGGCTGGCGTTTCAAACTCAAGTGGTATGGGCATGTTCACCTCAGCATCTTCAGAAGGCTAAATTTGGACTACAATCATATTAAGGGTGACTATTGGTCTCTTTGGATTGTTACCTTCCGTGATCAAACTGATTGATCCTTTGGGATCCCAATCATCCTCTATTTCAATCATATGAATGCCTCTACCCTTATGGTCTGGTAGAGGGTTGTTGCGGACATTCAAAGCAGGCTCCTTTGCCACGATGATCCTGTTGCCAATCAAAGCCTGGATCTTGTACTTTAGAGAGATGCATTCATCAAGGGTATACCCCTTCATGCCAGAATGGTATGGACAGGTTTTATTTGGGTTGACCCATTGGGAAGGGTTTTCAGGGGTTATGGTAGGGATAGGGGTGTCATAACTAGCAGTTTTGGGTCTCTCGTACAGCTGGTCGATTGGTTCAGCAATGGCAGTATACTGTTAGGGAGGTCTGCGGTAGAAATTTAGTCGAGGTCTAGGAAATTTTTAAGCTTGGTAGACGTGTGCGGGTTGGGAATATCTAGGTGAAACAGGTTGGTATGTAGGAGGTGGAGGCAATTGATAGGTAGGTGGTGGAGCTTGGTAGGAAGGTGCGGGTGTTTGGAAATTTGGAGTGGTATGATATGTAAGTGGAGATATCGGGTAGGTCTGGTATTTGACAGGTGATTTGGTTCTCTGTGCAACCATTACGGCACTTACTCCCCTCTTCTTGGATGTACCACCGGACTGTAGAGCCTTGTTGTTGTCTTGCAAAACTTCAAAGTTAGTAACCGTACCACTCTTGATACCTTCTTCAATCCTTTCTCCCAGCTTAGTGATGTTAGAAAATTTATGGTTCTTGATCAGCATCAATCTTTCATAGTATTGCGGATCCTGAGCCCGAAAGAAAAATTTGTTCATTTGTTTTTCCCCTATAGCGGGTCGAACCTTAGCAGCCTCTGATCTCCAACGAGTGGCATACTCGCAGAACATTTCTATGGGTTTATTCTTTAAATTCTAAATGTAAAACACATCTGGTGCATTTTCCATGTTAAACCTGAACCTATCCATGAAGTCGGACGCCATACTAACCCAGTTTGACCACTTCTTTGGGTCTTGGCTAATGTACCAAGACTGAGCATCTCCTTTCAGGCTCCTCATGAAAAGCTTCATGCGGATCTTCTCATCTTTTCCTACTCCGACCAGCTTGTCACAGTATGTCCTCAAGTGAACCCTAGGATCCCCAGTAGCATCGGACATTTCGAACTTGGGAGATTTGTACCCCTCGGGCAGTTCGACATCGGGCTGTATGCATAGATCTTCATAGTTTAGCCCCTCAATTCCTTTACTACCTTCAACGCCTTGGATCTTGGTGGTCAACTTCTTAAGTTCTTCAACCAAATTTCTGATGAGAAAATCCTTATCATCAGACTCAGGTGCACTTGAGATGGGCTGTATAGGATGTGGCACAGTTTCCACATAGATGGGGGTGTTGTGTTGGTTGTGACAGTGGTCATTTGTGGAGTTCACTAGTTTCGGGAAGAGCAGCGGAGAGTTGTTGAGAGTGTGGCAAGTATTGCAATGATGGTGAGGAGCGAGTTGCTTTGGGACATTTTGTGGAGGTATGGGACTCTGAGTAACTTCTGGGGCGGCAAGGAAAAATGACAGACTTGCCAAATTCCGGACTTGATTAAGCTCTTCTTGGAATTTCAGTAACTTTTGTTATATTTGAGAAGCGTTCTCCTTGGGTACCATGGCACTACGAGTGATCTCTACCCATTCAGCTGAGTTGTTTGAATCTTCCATTCTTCTTTTGCTTTTGTTCTTGACGGGACAGGGAGGAGGAGTAGGTGGAGGGCCCCTGGATCTGGTAAAATATACTGGTGTTGCCAGAGTTTACGAACTAACCTTTAGGGAGGGGAATAAACAAAAGTAAAAAACAAAAAGGCAACAAGTTAGTAGGGATTATAAGAAACGATGTTGCAATATTTAAACACGTAGTGTAGAAAATATAAAGCGAGTCTTAATTTTGGGGATGTCACGACCCATTTCCATAATAGGTCATGAAGGCGCCCAACATCATTGTCGGGCAAGCCAAGTGCGAAAAACATTTCTAACTTTTTATGTTAATATCATCAAATTTAAGTAAGATAAATGCTCCAATTGGATTCAAAGCCGAAAGTGATAGATGATGTAAGTAGCATAATAATACAACCCAAAAAAAGTCTACTAATGTGTGTGCCAGAACCTGGTGTCACAAGCTACGGGCAGCTAGTAGAATATACACCCAAAAGAATATCATACTATCCTACTTCTTGAATCAGGATAGACAAAAAATAAAAGTACAAAGGAAAGACTTCTTCGACTGCGAGTCGTCATGGAGGAAAAGCAGCTCACCGTAGAAGTCTCAAGTCCGCTCACGGGTGCGCACCAGAATGATAACCAGATCCACCTGCCTCAGATCATGTACATTTAAGTATAGAAGTGTAGCATGAGTACATAAACAATATGTACCCAGTAAGTACCCCCATCTAATCTCGAAGAAGTAGAGACGAGAGGTCAACTCGATACTTACTAAGGTCATGTAAAATGAGGAGAATTTATAATAAGCACAAATAACTCAAATCGTAAGGATTAATAAGTATAAAACAAAAATTGTTCCTTTACATTTTCATCATGAGCGTCCATTTATATATTTAAGCAATTATGAAGTTTAACCCACAATAGAATTACAAATAAGTCATGCGCAGATAATCACCAAGGAATGCATGGCCCGATCCAACATAAAAGTAAATTTTGCACTGCCGAAGGTCGAACGGCTCAAACCATAGATGCATCTATTACCCGTTCGCGAATCACCCGTGCGATGCGGTCAAACAGAAATAAGCTTATTGACAAGCAACAACAACAATTAATATATAAATGAGGAGTAGTCATGCATAGAAATGTCAATTATTCTCTTTTAAAGGGCTAAACAGGATGAGGGTTATTCTCTAGTCTTATTCTTCTTAATCAAAAGAGTTCATACAAATTCAATTTAATCAAACTGTACTAGAATATTATGTAAGGAATGCTTATGGGTCCTAAACTACTCGAAATTAGCATAATAGTTGCTACGCACGGACTCTCGTTACCTAGTACGTACGTAGCCCCCGAATACAATGACAAATAATTCAATTATTATGCCTGTGGGGACAATTCCCTCTTACAAGGTTAGAAAGGAGACTCACCTTGCTTCGAAGATCTATAACCGTCATTCCACACTCTTCTGAAGACTCCAATCAATTCACAAAGCTCCAACGCTAGCCAATAATAATACAAATCCATTAATATATACTTAATTACTCCTAATGATCCATTTCATAGCAATTTCTAACCCCGATCGAAAAGTTGACAAAATTGCCCTCGGGCTCACGTCTTGGAATCCGACGAAACTCGCAAAATCCTACAACCCATTTAGCCACGAGTCCAACCATACAAAATTACTAAATTCTGATATCTGATTGGCTTTCAAATCTTAAATTTTGTTTTTGGAAGATTTTCTAAAAATCTAATTTTTCTTTCATAAATTCATGGATTCATGATGTAAATTAATATGGAATAATGAAATATAATCAATATAGGATAAGTAACACTTACCCTTAATGTTTTCCCATGAAAATCACCCAAAAATCGCCCAAGAACCGTGCTCCAAAAATCCAAAACGAAAGGAATGAAATGAGCAATTTTTGGTCCTTAAATTTGATAATATTAACATAAAAAGTTAGAAATGTTTTCCGCACTTGGCTTGCCCGGCAATGGTGTTGGGCGCCTTTATGACCTATTATGGAAATGGGTCGTGAGAATATGGTATCGGAGCCCTAGGTTCACGTAGGTCTCACGAGTTATGGGCAAACCTAATAGAGTCTTGTAGATCGGTACGAAGATGTTTGTATTTATCTTCGAGAGGATATAAGGTATTAGGAAAGACTACTCTTTGTTCATTTCCTATCATGCAGTGGTTAGTGTACTAAATTTCCCTCTTCTACTCTCCCACAGATGGTGAGGACTCGTACCACCGACTTTCCAGACCCGGGAGGAGCTGCTCCCCCCGTTGCTAGAGGCCGGGGTAGAGGCCAGGGGAGAGCACCAGCACGTGGTAGGGGACGCGGGCGTCCCAGAGCCATTACAGTTGCACCACTATCAGGCCTGGCGATGGATACCATTATTGAGGAGCATGGCGAGGTGCCCGCGGCTGAGCCTACCCTGGCAGATTTCATGACAACACCGGGATTTCAGGAGGTCATGGGCCGCATGCTACGGTTCATGGACACCATGACTCAGGATAGGTTATTTCTAGCAGATCCATCTACTTCACAGGCAGGAGGAAGAGCCCAGACCCCCATTTCTTAGGCTCCAGTTCACGCAGCTGCGGTATATCAGACTCCGGGTGCACTACCCATAGATAGGGATCAGCTAGTTGCTGCAGTGGCACCCCAGCGCAGGCCAGCTGTGGACGGCGATCCATAGAAATTATTGGATAGATGGACTAGGCTTCACCTTCCAGTGTTCAGGGGTGAGCGTCATGAGGATGCCTAGGACTTCATTGACAGGTGCAGGGACAGACTGCACAACATGAGGATATTGGAGTCGCATGGAGTTGACTTTACCACTTTTCAGCTGGAGGGCAAGGCCCGTTGATGGTGGCAGTCTTATGCACTTGGCAGGCCAACAGGTTCTCCTCCCCTCCCTCACTTGGGGTTATTTCACCCAATTATTCCTGGATCGATACATCCCACCCTCTGAGAGGGAAGAGCTGTGGTATCAGTTTGAGCATCTAGAGCAAGGTCAGTTGTCAGTGACCGATTATTAGGCCAGGTTCTCTGAGTTGTCTCACCATGCACTCATGATACTTCCCACAGAGGCAGAGAGAGTACGGAGGCTTGTTGTGGGGTTACACCCCACTATCCGATCTGGTATGGCCCGAGAGGTAGATATTGGTACATGTTATTTTCGTACTCATACTACACTTCTGTGCATTTTTGTTGCACAGGCATATGCATCTCTAGTGGCCTACTGGGCGTAGCAGCACGGATGATACAAAGACTTAGGTGAGCTGCACTTCTCGAGTTGATTCACAGCCAGTAGAGTCTCTTTTAGTTTTATGTATTTATTCCTGTCCAATATTGTATTCCGGACGATTGTTGTATTATATTATTTCTTAGAAATTGCTCATGCACTTGTGACACCGGGTTCTGGGAGGATTTTTGGATTATTAAATGTTAAGTTTTGTTAAAGATTTTGTGATTGTTTCTGTAAATTTTATTATTTGTTATTTAATGTATAAAAAAATGATTTTAGACAACACAAAAATTGGAATTTAATTAAGTATTTTGGTTGGCTTGCCTGACAGCGGTGTCCGGCGCCACCACGACCCTCAGTGGATTTTGGGTCGTGACAGGGGACCTCGTTGTGCCCGAGGTAGGCCTAGCGACAAGTAAATTTGGAGAACTTAGAATGCTAAATGCCTCATTTTATTGATAAGAAAATAAAATGAATCCTAAAATGACACTAAATAACATTGAATAAATGTCACTAATGGCCATAGGCCTTATTACATTTTCAAAAGAAAAGAAAACTCCTAACTATTTGGTCCCAGAGTGACCCCCCAGATTCGGCAGTGTTGGCACCCTCGTACAGCTCTCCCAGCTCGCGCAATCCTAGCAGCAAGTAGGCCCTGGCTAGATGTCCACCTTCATTTCCTTCAGCAACTCGGAAATCTTTGACCCTCTTCAGAAACTTCTTTTCCAGTTCTACTATGCCTCGCTTCGAGTGGATCATTCATTTGTTGGCGCTGACATCCATATCCTTCCATTCTCCAATTAGTTTTTGATTGGTTTCTTGTATTTCATGGTGCTCATTTTCACATTCCCGCATCCTCTTGCGCAGTTGGTTGTATTTTACCTTTGCTTCAGCCTTTTTATCAATGATCCTGTGACCTCGAACAAACCCGGGCTGACCCAAATTGTTGTGATTGTCTTCCATCCAGCCTAAATAGTATGGGTACAACTAGCATGGTAGCGATCTGGTTCAATGGTGTCTTTTCCTAAGACAATCTTGCAATGCCACATGTGCTGAGCTTGGCACCTGTATGGACTATCGTCATCTTGGAATCGGCTCGGAAGTGACTTATCTTATCGACCCTTGGTATAACCTGCTTCCTACCTGCCTGTCTTATGACTCGAAGAGGGACATAATGATAAGTTCCTCACAAACCGATGAGTATAAGAAGTGGCACATCCCTACATCGAATGATGAATTCTTCAGTAGGGAACCACTCGAATATCCATTGCACTTGGTACTCAGTAAGATTGTCAAAGATTCTCTAGCATTTTCTGGTTGGGCGAACATGTTGGGCATGTAATTCATTTACTTTGGGTGATGAAAGGCGATATGATCGTCCCAGTCTCTACGATGGATTTCCTATCGGTACTCACCCTTTTGGAGGTGTTCCATGAGCCATAATTGGAGTAGCAGATTACAACCATTGCAATGTTTGGCTCCCTATTGACATCTTTTTTGGGCTTGGTATATTTCTACAACTATCATTGGCACAAGACTGAATGGTTGCCGTTAATTTCTTCCATTAAGGTTTTGGTGACCATGGATAGCCTCGTATGGATTCTTGTTTTCTTTATTGGAAACATTATCATTCCCAAGAAATAGAACATGAAGACAAAGGCCCTTCGGTGGATGTGCCCTAATGAGGTGAGGGAAAACTCGTCAGGATAAGTACGATAAGATTTACTGAGACCGTACATTTTATACAAATAGTCAAAGGGAATGTATGACTCCTTCAAACATGTCAAGTCGGGATTCTTCTTTAGACCCATCATTTTGAGAAAACCCCTACCCTTGCGATTTTCCGGAATTAGCAAACCCGGAGTTTCCCATGGCATCCCAGCTAGTCCTCCTATTTCCTCAAGCAAAGGTGTTATCTCAATGTCTCCAAAGCGAAATACTGACTATCACAATCCAAAAACAGAGTAGCAACTTCAATAATTTTGTTCTTGGGTTGAATTTCTAGGAGAGAAGGCATGTTTCCTAGATGCTTCCTAACAAGAGCTTGATCGCTGGAATGAAGATCTCCCTACCAACTCATATTGGTGACCATGCCGAATCTGGGGACTTCGTGCCTCATTTTCTGCAAAACAAAAGTGTTAGGCCCTTACCCCCGCCAGACTCTACTATTTAAATATCAATAATTGGCATAACCAGCATTTAGTTTTCCAAATAAATGCACAAAACATGATAAGGCCCGTTTGGGTTTTAGGGAAACCCAGTGGACTTTGGACAAGGCTATCTTAAAGAGTCATTATACAGACAACATAACTAGCTCAGCTAGGTTTGACCATGATGCATGCATAATTTAAAGAGAAATGGTTTCTGTGGGGTATTAGACTAGTATCCTTGAGTGGACAACTCAAGAGGGAAAGGCACGGAACCGTCGACTATACCATTGATCGACTGGTTTTATCGTAAATACGCCTTTGCCAAATTTAGGGGGTAATAATATCGGAAGGGCGCAACCACTCATTATAAGCGTCGTTATGGTATTTTATTTTCCAAGAGTGGAATATGATGTTGAAAAATGCAGTTACAAGTTGTCGCATATTTTCACGTTCATAAAGTAATAATTACAACAGTTTCTCATAATTTACAATAGCATTGAAGGAAAGTGATAAAGGAAGGCATTAGGAGAAATAAAGAAAAGAAACAAAGAGTAGTTTCGCAGTAGAAGAAAGAATAAATACTTAAAAACAAGTAAAGACATGCAAAGAAGCATAAATTCACAAATAGCATGAAATGGTAAAAGCCTGAAAGAAGTCCCCAGCAGAGTCGCCATGCTGTCGATGCCCCCTTTTTCTCGCAAAATCGGGTTTTGACATTTGGGCGGACAACTCTTTTCCTTTTGGGATTTGTGTTTGCAATTTGAAGAGTCGCCACCTAATGATTAAGTGCATTTGGAAACTTAAAGGAAATTTAACTTAAGAAAGGACCAGAGAATGGGTAAGGACTTGAAAATATCTCAAGGAGAAGGTGTTAGGCACCCCTAAAGATCCACTAGTGTGGTTTCCGGCCATGCTATAATTGTGACTTTAAATACACACAACAAATACAAGCAAGCATTGTAAATACTGGGTACTTTCACATAATTGTTGCAAATAAAAGCAATACATGAGTTTTAAAGAGTGATATAATTTGGAAGAAAGTAATTTTATAATTAAAGAGAAGATGCACAAGTAAAGGGGAAGGGATCAAATAATTAATGCAAGTAAATTAGGAAAGAAGCAAAAAGGGTGAAGGTTTTGAAAAAAACAGTACTTAAAAAATCGGTCAATTTAAAGAAAGATTTTGCATAATAGGAGCAAGTAATTGAAGTAAAAGAAGAAATTGAAGAACTGAAAACTAAGTAACTTTAAAATTCTAAAAAAATAATAAGTAAAGAGGGAAGGGGGTCCTAGGTTTATAAATAACATGGATCACCCCACACAACACCCGGTAACCATTTATATACCTGGTGTTATCGCGTGGTCATCATATCCATCTCTACCCTTACCACCCCGTTAAGGTATTAAACGCGGAATAGTGTCGTTACTTATTGCATGCTAGTACTCGTCCCAATCCTAATAGTTCCGAGGGCATTTGGGACTACTAATCCTAAAGGGAAGGGTGATTTGGCTTTTTAGAGTTTTAAAATGACAAAATTCTAATACGACAAACAAAATACATGAAGCAGTTAAGGGAAAAGAAATAGCAGTTTAAAGGCTCAAACAGGCCTCCTCATTTAAAGCAAAAAATTGTTTAGCATGACTTACATATTCTGGTTATGGTCTGAATTAAATTTAAATGTTAAGGCATGGCTGATTTATTACATATTTCTCAGATGAGAAGTCCGAATTAGGCCTACCCCTCGTTGTAATTACCAAAGACTGATGCAGTTAATCAATTGCCTAATGGCTTGCCTAGGTGACACCTATAGGCATGATATCTAACAATGCTTATACTGATTTTAGAGAAATCTTATTGATTATAGAAAAAACACAAGTTCTGCAGATTTTTGGCGACATTACTACTGCTTTTAGACTTGTAGATGAGAGAGACGAATCAGACTCAATTGGTTACTCCTATAGGCATGATTTCTAAGTGTTGTTGGTTTTAGAACGGTTATTGGGATGCAGGAATCCGATAGGCATGGTATCTAGGATGCGATTGATTATTTTTTTATCCTATAGACTGTTTGCCTAATAACATGTGTATATGCAGAAGTGCAAAAAAGCTATAATCATGATTTCTATATGCAGAAACTTATAGATATGGTTTCTAATGCAGAAGAGCAGAAACTTATAGACATGATGTCTAATGAAAGTCATAACTTATAGGCAGGATTTTTAATGCAGTAATGAAACAACTTATAGGCAGGATTTCTATGTGCAATAATGAAATAACTTATAGGCAGGATTTTTATATACAGATGCATAAACTTATAGGCAGGATTTCTATATGCAGTAATGAAATAACTTATAGGAAGGATTTCTATATGCAGATGCATAAGCGAAAAATAGGCTGTGATTGCAAAAGTAAATACCTAAAGCATGATGTCTACCCGCATGCCTAACATGAGTGACCCTACCCTTTTCACTATACACCCCATAAGTTATTACAAATTATTACAACCCGAGTGTTACATCAGAAATTAAAGATTCTAATCAAGGAGAGCCTAATTTAGACCCCATGTCTTAAATATGAGATAAACCAACTTCCAGAGATCAGATTTCCAGAGCCTTTCTCTTATTTGGGATGTGTCAAAGTTCCCAATAGCCTCAAGTAGACTCTGAGCAGTGCTTACACCCTAAATACATTGCAGAATTAGATTATAGTGCAATGTGGAAGGGCCAGCCCTCAAATGTCCAAGTTCAGAGGGAACTCAAGGTCCCAAGGCAAGGCTCATAGGGGGGGTGGAACTTAGAGTCTAAGAGTAAGTGTAAGTGCATAGAGGGAGAATTAGGGAAAGCATGGCAGGATGGTGGTCATTCCCAACAATTAAAAGTGCTAGCACACCCCTGACCAACCTGTTAGCCAAATCTTAGGAGTTAGGATCCATTGAGGATCAGGCTCAGACCTGGGCCATAATTTGAATACTGTTAGGCCATGAACCTTAACTCAAACATATAGAAGGGAGTAGGGTTAGGGATTCACAATAGAAACAGATACAAGAACAGAACATGCATAGTCAATATTGAACATAAACAACAAAGTAGACAAGAGTAAAGCAACATTAAAGTAAACACATAGGGAGGAAGCTGAAATCAAAATTGAGACATACCAGTTTCAGGGAAACAAATAAGTAAAACAGTAGTCTTGAAAAGCCAAGTTGCAGGCAAGCTGTACAAAAGATCTTAGAAGAGTGTAGAGAATTGAAAGAGCATTGTAATTGAGAGTGTGTGTAAGAGCATGCAATTCGAAGTGTAATTGGTTTGTAATTGTTGAACTTGAGGGTTCAAGGTTGTAGGTTCTAGGTTTTGTCAATGTAGAAGGGTAGAAGGGTAGAAGGGTCGTGCCCCTTTTATAGTGCAGAAAACAAGTAAGAAAATGTAAGGGAATAGTTTGCAATCAATCACATAAAGTCACCCTTTAGTCAAGGGATTCTGATTTCAAACGGGTAGGAGGCAAATAAGGAAATAAATTTGATTAAAATATTTTCCAAAGTAACACAAAAAGGGTAAATACACATGAGTTATTTAAGGCAAAGTTCAGTGGTACAAGGTTTGTGACAAGTAAGGAAAGGGAATCAATCAAATAGCCAGTAAAATAAATATCACAGGCTTTGTTCGAATGAACCAAGTCGGGAAAAGGTAAAGATGGTTCAATTAGAGAAGATCAGTAACAATCAATCAAACCCCATTAAAGGAATTGAAAATCAATTAGTAGTTGGCAAAACCTTTTTGAAAGAAGAATTTCTCATATATAAAGCAGACAAATCAAATAAAAGGGGTAGTCATGTTACTTAGAAAGAAGTCTAATATTGAAAGGTTCAGAATCATAAGCAAAGGGATACAAGTTCAGTTTGTAGACTCATAGTGAGTCTGAGAGTCCAGGGTTCTGCATCCAAACACCAAATGAAACTTGCCAAAGAAAACCCCTAAATCCTAGGGTTTCAAATCGAATAAAACATAGAGATGAGAAGGCAAGCCATTGAAACAGTCTCAAAGGTCTGTTTCAGAGCCTCATGAGAAACAAAACAAATATGATAGCAGGTTTGAAACAACAAAGAAAGAAAGCTGATTTAAGAGCATAAAAGAGCATGTTTTAGAAAAGTCAAAACTTAAGAAGGTGGTGTAAACTTAAGCCACAGTAGATGAAACACGCTTAGCAAGAACACAAACAGAGTCTAGTAAAGCAAACAAAATCAAAGAACTCAACAGCAAACACATATAGTAGAAGATTAAGGAAATCAAAACAAGGATTAGCAGGTGAGCACAAGAGTAACATGTATAGTAGAAAAAGAAGAACCGGAAGAACAACACACGCGTAGTAAAAGAAAATATACGAGCATAGTATAGACAAACACACATAAAGGAAAGAACAGGCAAGAATTAGAAAGATATTTTTTGAAAACCTTTCAGAAACCCTAAATAAAAAATAAATGATTTTGAAAAGAAAATTTGGGAAAAATAATTTAGAGGTCCAGTAGAACACAAATATACCATATATCTAAGAACAAAAACAGAGAAAAAAAACCTCGAATAGCTTAGGGTTTTGGATAAACCCTAGAAAATGAGAAAGGCTTGGAAAAGTCAGATCCTGGGTCAAAGAGGTCAGGAATCGTGCTTCTCGTTCTTGAATATGCCGGAGCATGGCCGGAGAAGCCATGGAACCAAAGATCTGAGAAGATCTAAAAGATAACCATCGAAGTCGAACTTCAAAACCTCGAACTCCCAAGGTCTAATAGTGGAGAGGGGTGTGTATAGCCCATCCATGGCCTGAGAAGCCATGGATTCTGGTGAAAGTGCGGTGGAAAAAGGATCGGAGATGATTAGGGTTTGGAGAACCTTCGAGAGAGTCTTGAGAGTGAAGAGTATTCAAGGGCGGCTGAGAGATGGAAAATGAGGGATTAGGGTAGGTCATTTGGGTTTAATTATGGAAGGGTAAATTATGGCCGTTGATCTGTATGATCAACGGTCTAGATATAAAAGGGTAGGTGGGAACCGGGCAGGACCATTTTGATTGGGTTATGGGTTGGGTCAAATTAAAAAATGGGCTGGTCCGATTGGGGTTAGGATTGGGTTAGTTAAGGGTTAAAATTGAAATGTAAAAGAGGCTGTAATTGAAATAAAATGAGACTAAATGTTAAAAAGCTAGTTTTTCCTTTTATTTTATAAAAAATAGCAAAAATGATTTTAAAAGCAAATTAAAAGTACTGAACCAATTAATAATATATAAATATTAATCAAAAAAATATTGCAACCAATTTTACAATTATAGAAATGCTATTAATCTTAAAATAGGCTAAAATTGCAATTGTATACAATTTAGCTTTAAAAGTACCAGATAACAACAACCCAATATAATCCCACCTAGTGGGGTCTGGGGAGGTAGTGTGTACGCAGACCTTACTCCTACCCTGGGGTAGAGAGGCTGTTTCCAAATAGACCATCAGCATCCTTCCCTCCACTCAAGGCATCATGAGGCACAACCAAACATAGAGCAAAATAAAATGACACATAGGAGTACGTAGACCCTGGAATAGAACTGAAGCATCTCTACTGCAAACTGAAACTATATATGTGATAACTGCCTCAAAGGAGCGTTAGGACTAGGTGGAATAGCATAATATCGGGTTGGGTCCCACCACCCTGAACCACATCCCTGGGACGACCTCCTGCTGGTTAACCTCCACCTCTAGTGGCTTGGCTTCCACCTCTAGTGGCCTGACCCCCACCTCTAGTGGCCTGACCTCCACCTCTAGCGGCCTAACCTCTACCTCTAGCGGGCTAATCCTTACCTCTGGTTGCTTGACCCCTACCTATAGCTTGTTGGGTAGGCGGAGCTGGAATCATGGCACGAGAACACTGTTGATACGACTGAACACCTACTAATCTCAGACAAGCCCTCCAAATATGTCCATACTCATCACACTCAAAACATCTATCTAAATACTGCGATTGAGGAAACTGAGACTGACCCTGATGGGACGGCTGACCGTGATAGTAACTCTGAAGAGTAGGTGCTCTGATAGGAGCTGGCGGTGCACTATAAACTGGCTGCCCTGAAGGAGGTACATAAGGACCACGACTCCCTGATGCCCCATGAGATGCCTGAAGCACTGAATGAAACGGCCTAGGATGATGACCTCTACCAAAAGAATCCGTGCCTCCAGACGAGGCACTACTGAAACTACCAGAATGACGAGGCCTCTTGTCAGAACCATAACCACTACCCTGAGCTAAAACCATCTCAACTAGTCTGGCCACATTGGCTGCATCCTGGAAAGTAATATCGCTCCATATCTCCTTAGCCATCAGCAATCTGATAGGCTAATTGAGTCCCTCAACAAATCTCCTCACCCTCTCTCTCTCTCTCAATGGGGAGTATAAGAAGAGCATGATGGGCCAAGTCAATAAATATGGTATCGTACTGAGTGACAGTCATAGAATCCTACTGAAGGTGCTCAAACTTCCTCTGATAGTCCTCTCTCTGAGTGATAGGGAGAAACTTCTCTAGAAATAGTTAACGGGACTACCCCAACTGGCTGAGCTGCTGGAGTCTAAAACTGGGGAGACATCTGCTCCAGAGTGTGAGTAGCGGGAATCTGTGCTCCTCCCCCAGTCCAAGAGACGGCTGGTGCTACTGGAAGTATCCCTGCCTAAGTAACACTCTCCATAAGGCCCACTAGATAGACCAGAGCATCCTAGAGTACCAAGGTAGCTATGAACCCCTCTGTAACCTGAGCTGGACCCGCTGGAATGGTTTGGGCCGGAAACTCATCATCAAACTCAACCTGAGGCTTTGCCGCTGCTGCCGCTGCTCGAGCTCTAGGCTGAGCCCTGCCCCTACCTCGGCCTCTTTCACAGCCTTATCCTCATCCTTTGCCCTTCGTAGGAGCTTCCACTGGGGCTCAGGTTGCTAATCAGCTGATGAAGAGGTACGTGTTCTCGCCATCTGCGAAAGAATAAAGTAGAAGTTCAATTAGCATTAAGAGATCAAATCGCAAGACAGAGATAAATAGAAGTGAAATTGTTCCTAACTCTGTAGCCTCTAGGGGATAAGCACAGACGTCTCCGTACCGATCCCTCCGACTCTAACAAGTTTGTCCGTGAATTGTGAAACCTAAGAAACCTAGAGCTCTGATACTAAATTGTCACGACTCAAATTTTCCACTGTCGGGACTGTGATGGCACCTAACATTGTACTCGGTAGGCAAGCAAACGTTATAGGATATCTCATATTTTTTACCTTTTTATAATTAAAAACTTAACAAAAAATAAATTATCTGAATTAAATGCGGCTAGAATACTATTTAAAAGATGATCCTTATAGTAATAACAACATCGTAAAAAATTCCACCTAAAGCTGGTGTCACAACTCGAACAGTCTATGAATACTACAATAAGGATCTGAATAAGATTTTACATCTATCTCGGGAATAGATAAAACATAAAATGAAATAGGATAGAAGGGGACGCCAGGGTCTACGGACGCCTGCTGGACTACATTGGGTTTCCGGGAAGAAGTGATAGCAACCAACCTCACGATCAGCCACTAGCTCCAAAATTTGCACAAAAAGTGCAGAGTGCAATATCAGTACAACCGTCCCCATGTACTGGTAAGTGCTGAGCCTAACCTCGACGAAGTAGTAACGAGGCTACGACAATGCATACAGCATGTACAACCTGCAACAGTTTATACTAAACATAATAACAACAATATCAATATTCACCCTTATTCCTCCTTGTTGCGACGTGCAACTCGATCCCACCTGTCCATCCTTATTATTCCTCTACACATATCACGTTTATTCCTCCTGTTGCGGCACACAGACCGATCCCACCTGTCCATCCTTATTACACCTGATCCCACCAGACAATCACATTTCACCCTTATTCCTCCTATTGCGGCGTGCAACCCGATCCCAATATATATATATATATAAACATAATAACAACAATATCAATATTCACCCTTATTCCTCCTTGTTGCAACGTGCAACTCGATCCCACCTGTCTACCCTTATTATTCCTCTACACATATCACATTTATTCCTCATTTTGCGGCACACAGCCCGATCCTACCTGTACATCCTTATTACACCTGATCCCACCAGACAATCACATTTCACCCTTATTTCTCGTATTGCGGCGTGCAACCCGATTCCAATATATATATATATATATATATATATATATATATATATATATATATATATATATATAACAATGGAATATCACAATGGTTATGAAACTTCACTAGTGTAAACTACTCAGTGAGATAACCCATGATGCCCCATAAGCCACCAATAAATCAATATAAGCCAACAGGGTAATAAACTGAAGCTAAGAAACAAATAATACTTCAATGAGAACCTTAACAGTTAACATGAAATGATTAAATTCAGTATAGAGAACAAAAATTAATATGACGCAATTAGACATGGAGTCATTTATGAGCAAGTAGCAGTTAAAATATGGAAACAATTATGAGCAAGAAGCAATTAAGAAATGAAAATAATTATGAGCAAGTAGCAATTAAGACAAGAATAATGTATTAGGAAACGAGGAGGGGAGCAAGTTAACAAAAAGATAATTCGGTGGTGCATAGGTACTCGTCACCACACCTATACGCCACACACATGGAATTTTACTTAGCAAATAGGTTGGGGTCCTTAATCCCTCGAGTGAAGGTTAAACCAAACACTTACCTCGAGCCAACGTGTATTTCAAAGATCAATCACTGCTTTACCTCTCGATTTCACCACCAATTCACTCATATCTAGTCATAATTAACTTAATAACATCAATAAATGCTAAAGAAATCAATTCAAATGCATAATCAAAGATTTTCCAATATTTTTTCCAAAAAGTCAAAAATCGACCCCGGGCCGCCTGGTCAAAACTCGAAGTTTGGACCAAAACTCGAGTACCCATTCATCCCCGAGCCCGGATATACAATTGGTTTTGGAATCTGATATTAAATTGAGGTCTAAACCCCCCAAATTCGAAATTCTTACATTCTACCCAAGAACACCCATTTTCCTATGTAAAATCCTAGATTTTGAAATAAAATCATGTAAAAAGATTAAATAGATTGAAGAAAATGAGTTAGAAATCACTTACCTATGATTTAGAGAAGTTTGGGTTTTTGAAAAATTGTCTAGGGAGGTTTAGGGTTTGAGAGAATTGAAAAATCGGTGAAATCCCGTCTAAAATCTCACTTAACAGACTGCAGTTATTCCAATTACGATTAGGGGTTCGCAATTGTGATTAGGGGTTCGCAATTGCGAACCCTTTGAATTTACTGCCGCCTTCGCATCTGCGACACATATGTCGCATTTGCGACTTTTGGGGCCTTCGCAATTCCGTCCAAAGTTTCGCATTTGTGAGGTTGGCCTTCCCAGGCCTTCTTCGCATTTGCAACAATATTGTCGCATTTCCCAGGCTGGCAGACTTCGTATTTGTGAAGCCTGATCTCGCATTTGCAAGATCAGAGGCTTGTGCAAAACACCAGATGCATAGCTAAGTTTTCTTAAGTTCTAATCACTCTGTGGCCTATCCAAAACTCACCCGAGCCCCTAGAGCTCCAAAGCAAATATGCATGCAAGTCTAAAAATATCATACGGACCTGATCGTGCGATCAAATCATCAAAAACTACGAATTTAACCTCAAACTCATGATTTTCCTCAAGAACACTTCAAATTTACTATTTTCACAACTGGAGGTCCGAACCACATCAAATCAACTTTGATTCTCACCAAATTTCGCAGATAGAACTTAAATATCATAACAAACTTTTACTGGGCTCTGGAACTAAAATATGGATCTGATACCAACGAGTTCATACATTAATTTATTTCTATATTTCCTTTAAAAACCAGCAAAATAATTTTCTTCAAAAATAATTTCTAAAGATAGGAACCTCGAAATTTGATTCCGGGCATACTCCTAAGTCTCATATTTTTCTACGGACCTGTCGGGACCGTTGGAACACGAGTCCGGATCTGTTTACGCAAAATATTGACCGAAATCAACTAGAATCATATTTTTAAGCCAAAAATTATTATTTCTTAATTTTCAAACAAAAGATTTCCGGATCGCGCCCGGACTACACAAGCAGATCGATGAGAGATAAAAGGAGGTTTTTAAGGCCTCAGAATATAGAAACGTATTCTAAAACAAAAGATGACCTTTTGGGTCATCACACTTTTTCAGTGCTAACTGCCTATGCCACCAAATGGAGTCCAACTCCAACAGCCTTTCCATTCAGGCAACAACCACCTTCGTCAAATACCTGGGGTTCCCTATCTTCCACAAAGGCTCACTAACAGTGATTTCCAATTCATCATAGACAACTTGCACACCAAAATGGTTGGGTGAAAAACAAACATTCTAAACATGACTGGAAGGACTACCCTAGCAAAAGCATCTCTTAACAATATCCCTAACCATGTCAAGCAATACATCAAGCATCCCTCCAAAGCCTCTAAGGAGATTGATAGAATTCAAAAGAATTTCATCTAGGGCACCACACCAATCAAAAAGAAGATGCACTTTGTCTCCTGGGATACCATCACAAAGCCTAAGGCCCAGGGAAGCCTAGGAATCCAGAAAATTGAATTGAAAAATAAAGCTATCCATTCTAGACTAGCCTAGACGCTCTATCAAAACTCATCCTTCCTTTGGGGAAAACCTCTCATTGCTAAGCATTGTAACTAGAGGCATCCTCCAAAAAAAAGTAAAATCGAGCACTTGGCAATGCATTCTCAAAGGGTGGGAAACATGCTCTCAAGCCAAGAGATGAGTAGTGCACTCATGGAACAGAGTCAGCTTCATCAATGACCCATGGATCCACAACCACAAAAGAGAAAACTATCAGGTCAAATGGATCCCCCTACCAAGAAACAACTATAAACTTAACACTGATAGGGCTGTAATTGGGCACACGAGAAAGGGAGGAGTGGGAGGAATTTTCAGAGATGCAAGTGGAAAATGGGTGTTGGGCTTCGTGGGAAGCATGCAACACACTACCAACATACAAGAAGAACTCCTGGCAGTGCTGAAAGGATTACAAATTGCTGAAGAAAGACAGCTAACGCCTCTAGAAATCAACACAGACTCTACCGAGGTAATAAGAATGCTCAACAACGAAAAGTATATTTTTGACTCATTTATCTTTGAATGCAAGTCAATCATCTAAAGGCTAGGAGACGTGGTAGTGAATCACAACTATAGGGAGATGAACAAAGTAGCTAACCTGCTGGCAAAAGAGGGCGCCAAGAAGGATCTTTTTGATAAACTTTATGTAACAACAGTTCCTCCGGTATTTGCTACTCATGCTTTTTGGATAGACATGGCAGGAACTGTTTTCTCAAGATAAATTTTGGATTGTAATAGTATTAATTTTGCTCATAGCACGGAGGAAGTACTATACCCCCGGTAAACAATGCTACTGTTTACACCCTAACGGGTAACGTTTAATTTATGTTAGAAACGCACCCTTTAACCAAAAAAAGGCAAAATACATAAACGACCCCTTTAAGTTGTCCTTAAAGACCAAATAAACACCTCAACTGAGCCCTTTTTTATATTGACACCTCAAGTGGTTATTAAGCAGATCAAGTAAACACCCGAGTACAGCAGAGCAGATGCATGATTGACACTTGCCAATGACATCTCAAATGAACCAATTAAAAAAAGATATGTGTAATTTCGCCATAAAAACTTGACACATGTAATTTACAACAAAAAAATGCACTTAAAGAAGGAAAAATACGTTTTTCCTAAACCAGCCCCCCCTCCCCCTTCATCTTCTTCCGCTCATCCCCTTTTTCCAAATTTATCCAACTGTCCCAAAAAAATACATTCATCCAGAATATTAGAGACTAGACAATAACTAATAAATTGATAATTAACAATAAATTTTCACCAATAATTTATCAAATTGGAATGGTGCAAATATCTCAAAATCGATTTAAGAAGCACCAACAGGTTGGTTTCTTCCAAATTGAAAGAAAAAATCTGAAGTTCTTGAGGATTTGAAGAAAGGTGGACACAAGTTCCTTGAGTTACTAGCTGAAGAAAAAATCAAATATTTCTAAGGAGAATGATGGACACTTGTTTTGGAATGGGTTTTTTGCCTAATGACCTAAAGCTTACAAAAAAAATTTCAATTGAAAGAAAAGGTCACCAACAATGGAGGAGGAAAATGTGCGACTAGCAGAAATGATGAAGTGAAAATTAGGATTGGGTATTGGGCTTAAATTAGAGACTTCATTAAGGGTATATTCGGAAATACACATACAATTACCGTTTACTACTATTTGGGATGGGTAGATAACGTGCGTCTTCGAAAGTGCATTACATGCGAGGTGAGCTGACTGTATCAGGTGTTTACTTGATCTATTTAATAATCACTTGAAGTGCCAATATGAAAAATTGCTCAATTAAAGTATTTATTTGATCGTTGAGGACAACTTAAAGGGGTTGTTTGTATCACACATTTAAACCATCTTTAAACATCCCCAAAAACAAATACTTGCTATTATTTTATCTAATTATAAACAATGAACTGTTTTTTCGTCATCCTTTTTACTATTTTAATAACTTTATATCCAAAATATTATATTCCTATATTTTCTTATTCTCCGTGTTTGTGGAAGAAAAATAAAAAGAGAAAATCACGTGCCAGTAGAAAGCAAGATCCTTCGACTCATTTTCGTCACTATCATCGTACTCACACTTGGAGTTTTTGATAATATTATTCGACAAAAATATTCAAAATGTAATAAGCACGCCTTACTTCTAAATAAATTGGGATTGGTTATATGAATTTTTATTGATAACATTATTATCCAACCATTTAAATTCTATTCAGGCCACATATTACAACATAAAAATAAAATTTTTAAAATACAAGAAGTTCTCTAAATTTGTTACTGGCATAAGAATTTCTAATATTAAAAAAATACTTAAAATCCAAAAAAAAAGCATCCTTATATATTCTGCTAAACAACTAGCCAAATTCAATTTCTTTTTCTTACTTGACTTGACAATTCCATTCTAAAGAAATGCCTAAGAAGTAACTTATAAAAAATTAGTGGGCCCCAATTTTTGCACTATTTATCAATTATTACAATTAGCATGTGGACAAAATGTTTGCAAAGAAATGTCAAAGAATCTCTTATATAAAATTAGTGGTCCCTAATTTTTCCATTATTTACTCAAATTCAAATAACATGTGATCCTTCCTCATGCCACATACTGTGTCCTTCTTTTAGTTTCATTGACAATTAATTAGGAGAATTGTCAAATTGATACTATAAAAGAAAAAATAAGAAAAGTTATTTTTTTATGGGAAAGAATGAGAATTAATGATATTTAGATATCAACCATGTTGTGTATGTTTTATTAGATTATTCAACAGTTTTTTTTGTTACAAAACGTGCTACCTAAATAAAACATGTCTTTATTAGTTTTATTAATTTAATAATATTACATTGTTGTATAATACACTTCATATAAGAATTTTATATGAAATTGCTTATATTCTCAAGGTGAAATTGCTTATATTCTCAAGGTGAAATTGCTTTTAACAGAGTTTTTCCTATTTCTTAAATCTTTTGAAACGACTTTGATTATATTGATGGTCCCACCAATATTTGCTACTCTTTGTTACTTACTTCCAGTATTTGCTATTCTTGAGTGATATTTTTCACTCTACGGGAAAACTAGTTGTTATGTAATTTTTAAATTATTTGTTTTTTATTATTGAAAGATAAAGTAATTCAAATTAACAAGCGCAAAAGAAGATAATAGGGGTAAATACACGGTTCAATGTAAGCTTTAAAAGCAATTATAAGAACAATAAAATGCCCAGTGTAA
>MU750300.1:5246-49487 GCA_026770625.1 Nicotiana glauca | reverse complement strand
AAAAAAACACATATATATATATATATATATATATATATATATATATATATATATATATATATATATATATATATATATATATCGAAAATATAAATTTATAAAAAAATAACTACCCATTCGAATTGGGTGGGAGTAGTTTCAAGTTGGAATGTTAAATTATTTTAAAATAAAAAAATAAAAATAAAAAGAAAAATAAAATTAACTATAATAAGAATTACGAAAAAAAAACTACCCATTCAAATCGGTGAGGAGTTTTAAGTTGGAGTTTTAAAGTAATAAAATAAAATTAAAAAATAAAAATTACCATTTCAAATTGGGGAGTAGTTTCAAGTTGGAGTTTATAATTGTTTTAAAATAAAAAATAAAGCAATAAAAAGCTTTTGATTCAAATTTTGGAGTAGTTTCTTTCTAATATTCTATATTCTATATATCTTCTATATCTATATATTATTAAAATGAGAGAATAAAGCCCTCTCCTTATGCCAAGTGGTAGCCTAGAAAAAAATCTTATGGAATAATTAGTTAATAACAAAGAAATTATCTGTTGAAAATTAACAAAGAACTTAACTACCTAAATTAACTACTAAAACATGGGGAGAGTTGGTTTAGGTTTGTTAATTTCTTTATTTCATTTTTAACATCATTTTATTTTTTATTTTTTGAAATAAAAAGTATATCAATTCATTAAAATTCAAACAATATTATTGAGAAAAATATAATAAAATTTAAAATAAAAAATATATATTTTCAAGAGTAATAAAATGTATATCTTCTATTATATTACAAAAAAATACCAGACAAAAATATTAAACAAGTAATATGCTAATAATCTATCTATATATTATTAAAAGCCAAAGAAAAAGGCACCATATTAATACAAGTGGTGGCCTAGATAAAAGCCGCATGACATAATTAGTTAATAACAAAAAAATTATTTATTGAAAATTAACAAAGAAATTAACTACTCAAATATTAGTGAGGGTTGGGTATATCGTATTGATAAATAAAATGACAATTAAAATTTATTAAAGCAATACGGACTAATAGTATCAAACAAGAATGAATATTATTTAATTTTTTCTTTTTAATATTGACCGCGCATCGCGCGGGTACGACTACTAGTTATAGTTAACGAGTGAAATAGTTATTTTTGGATACATTTTTTTTCAAATATTTTAAAATATCATGAATTATTATATACTGTAACTTATACTACTACTTTTGTGCAAATATTTTTAAAAAATTAATAATTAATGATGATGATCGATACTTGTAGCTCGAATTCGATAGCTCTTGTGTTTATCTTTATTTTCCTCTATTATGTTGATTGCTTGAGTTGAGTGCCTTTTATTGCTCGTTGATCCCAACATCCTGCCTATGGCAAGGCCGACGAGGGGATGGGTGGTTCGAGTCAAAGTCATGGTCGAATATGGTGCTTACTCGATAGTCTTAGTTAAGAAATTTCTCGATATATAGCGTTCTAGTATTAGACCTTTAGTTGATAGAATTCATTCAACATTAATTTTATAGAAATACCTCTTATAGGTGAGGTTTAAATAGTAAAAATAGCACGGTCTAATCAGTTTTTGGGCTGGTCATTTAAAAATAGCCAGTGTTTACCAAGTCAATGAAAAATAGGCACTATTTGCTGCAACAGAGAGCGGTCCAACATAATATACTGGAGTTCGGTGCACCTGTGTATGAACTTCCAGCATATTATGATGTAACTCCAACACACGGAAAGTTCCAGCATAATATACTGGAGATTCGAGCACTTGTGTATGAATTTCCAGCATATTATACTGGACCGCTATACTTTGCTGGAACTCCAGTATATTATGCTGGAGTTCTAGTGTACTTATGCTGGAACTCCAGCATAATATACTGGCGTATTTTTCGATAGAGTTTCAGCATAAGTACACTAGAACTCCAGCATAATATACTGGCGTATTTTTCGGGTTTTAAACAGTATTTTCGCTCAGATTTATCTTTACATAAAGAGTGGCTAAATTTCAATTATTTTAAAACTAGACTATTTGTGAACGACCACTTGTAAATCTGGCTATTTTTGAATTTCTCTTGTTTAAATATGTAATTGTATTGCTGCTTGATGTGGGAGTCTTGCTGTCTGCTATTTTCTTGTTGGCATTCTTCAAGTGTGAAGGTGAAAGATTATGTAAGTACGAATTCGCTACGCACATATCGATGCAATGATGAGGTCATCAGACACTAGTAGGGCAGTGCATTCGAATCGATTTATCGATGAATCGAATCGATTATTTAATATCGGTTTATCGATTTAGATTTCGAAATTTTCCTTATCGAGTTACCGATTTCGATTTCGATTTCGATTTCGATTTTGTCCTCTTCGGTTATCGGTTTATCGATAAACCGATAAGAAATACTAAAAAAATTAACTTTTTTTTTACCCTTATTCTATAATACCCTTTCATTTACCCTAAGTCCATAACCCTATTATTTTTTCTACCACATTTAAGGAATGATCATATTTAAAGCTCAAGGGAATGAAGTTCAAATTAATGGAAAATAGAATTAGCAGTGATGATGTATTTTTATTTTTTTTATACCGTTGGAGTGTTGGTGGCATGCATTTGATCCCTTACTTTAGTTTCGTTGCATTTGCTTGTTGACACAATTTTTATGTTATAAACGATGTTCGTCATATTTTAGCTTCTTTTGGTCCATATTAGTTAGGCGCTTTATAGCGATATACTTTCCGTAGAATTCCGTAAATTTTCTTATTGGTGTAATCGATAACCGAATCGATAATCCCCAAAAATCGATAAATCGAAAACGCCGAAACCTTATTGAAACGATAACGATAAGCATATGTACAAATCGATAATCGATAAGTAATTATCGATAAGGGTCAAAATCGAATCGCTAAATCGAATGCACACCCCCAGACACTACGCGAATAAGTAAGGTTTCAATGACGACGTTCTGCGGCGGTCTCTTTAGTTAGTAAGTGCCGAGTCGCCAAAATAAGTGATGGTTTCCGTGGCAAACTATATTGAGTAGCAGCCTACTTTAAATCTATTCCGTGCGCATTTATTTACTTTTTATAGCGAGCTTAGTCGTCACAAATGCTAATACTCCAATAAAATAAATTAGTTTTTGCAGCGACAAAGTTCGCCACAAATAATAAACAAATGAGCCACTAGATTTAAGATAGACCGCTACTTAAAACAACGACTATAGTTCGCCATTGAAACTGTAGCGCAACTTGGCATGAAGATCTGGATTTTGACAAGTATAAATCCAGATTCTTTTCAACTTCATCTTTAGCTTCTCAGTTGATCAAATTCAAGATAATACTTAAGAACTAACAACTAACAAGCCAGCTAAAATCAAGGTAACGTTTTTCACTAAGTTAAAATAGAGAAATTAAGATTAAATAATACTCAAAAAGAGAAATATATCATTCTTTTCTGAACATACTAAAAAAGAAAAGTTTATAAATATACCGGCATACTACCAGTGAGTAATGGAAAGTGCTTGTGCAATCAATACCAAAATCAAATTAAAAATATTGACTATTACATGCCACCATACCAAAAATCTTTATAAAAAGAATATCTAGCAATTAGAGGCGGAGATAGAATTTCAAACTAATAGGTTCGGAATTCTAATCGCTTAAGTTACTGAGTTCTAAATTAATAATTTATACGTATTCAATAAACTTTTTAAGATAAATACAGAATTCGAACCAATACTACTGGGTTCCGCCCAACCCGCTCCTAGCACTCTAGCTCCGCCCCTTCTACAAACCGATCTCAACTAAAGTATGGGAGAGCTTGATGTTTCTTTTTCTTCAAAAAGAAAAAAAATTAAATAAAAAATAAATGATGAGTTGGATAGACCTACGATATACAATGGACCGAAAATTTCATAACTACATAATTTTTCGTCCTAACCATCTGATATTCGAAATTTACTGGTCCAACTAATATGAATTTGTGTTGTGTATGATCCATTTAATGGAGAACTATTAGTCCCCTGTCAAAAATTAAACTCGAGACCAGTAATTAATGATGGTGAAATTCCATTCATTCTATCACATTCCTCGGCGGTGAAAGTAACACTACTACTACTACTCTCATCACTTAAACTCAAAAGTTGTTCCAAGTAATCAACACCCAAATCTTCAAACACTATTGGATTAACATTCTCTTTATTTACTTCCCTAATTACTTTATAATTTTTCCTCTTCAAGTTTCTCTTCCTCATAGAGTGTCTTCTTTTTAAAGCCAATACAGGTGAACAACCTTCTTCTATGTAACACTTCATTCCATTAAGAGATTCCACAACTTTTTCCATTGGAAAATTCAAAATTGCCCCCGAACCTCGCGTCGAAAAAGCAGCTTGATCATAAGCCAAAGCAGCTGCTTCTGCACTATCAAATGTCCCTAACCATACCCTAATTCCATTTCTTGTTGAATCTCTTATTTCTGCTGCGAATTTCCCCCACGGACGTCGCCTTACGCCTCTATATGTCCTTTCCTTTGAGGGTTTTGGCTCAGAAACCGAGCTAACATCCTTATAGCTACTGTATTCACGTGAACCCGCAGCTAACACACCAGAAGCGTCCCTAGAGGTGGTTTCTTGATCAAGTAAGCCATAGAGAAGCATCTCGTCGGAGTCGTTTACGTTGAAAGGAAGGGAAGAAGTGTTGAAATTCAGATGGTATAGTAAATTAAGAGAAGAAGAATCCATTGTTTCTATTTTTTCAGAAATCTTAGTTGAATAATAATTCAAAGAAAGAGGTCAGTATTCGGTTTTTAGGAGTAATTCGTTATGTGGAGAAAGTTGTTGAAGGTTAGTCCTCTTTTATAGTCCTAAGTAGGACTAGCCCACAAAGAAAATCTAGATAGAATATAAATTTTTATATATTTGGTGTGACAGTAATATTACTAGAAAGAAAAAATAAATAAAATAAAATACTACCTTCGTTTAAATTTAGTTGAACATATTTGACTAGGAACAACTAGAATTTAAGAAAGAAAAATTGATTTTTTTAAGTTTGTGAACTTAAACAAGTAATAATATTTATGTGAGTATAAAAATTTATAATTAAGAGGAACATGAAAATTTATGAAACAGTCTGAAAAGGAAATAAGGTAACATAAATGAAAGTTACGGAGTAAGCGCGCAAAAAAGTATTTGGCAATAAATATTTGAAATTTAAAAAAGAAATAAAAACTTTTATTATTTATAATTTTAAATATGATATAATATTTGTGAGCCTATAAAAATTTATCATTAAAGATAATATGAGAAGTTTAAATTAAATTGTATTTTTATTCAAAAATAAAGTATTATTCACTGAATAAAAAGAAATAAGGTCACGTGGGGAGTGAGAGTGCAAATAAGAAAGGAAGAAAAATAGTGCTAAGAAGAACTATTTGAGTGTGAAAAGGACATAAGAAAAAGAAGTGACTAAGGAGGATGTTTTGGGTTTATTTTATGACTTTAATATAATTAATTTAGAGATAATTAGACAAGTGTGCTAATAGCGCACGTGGGTCAATCAAGGCCGCCAGATCAAACAAGTCTTGAATGACTTTGGCAACCAAGAAGTTCTATTGACCTTTCTTATTGTTCTTTTGAATTTAACTTTTAGAGACTGCATTATATTTTTTAAACTTTTCAAAAGTATACAGTCTAACACAATACACTGCATCAGCATAGTCATATTTTTAATTTATACCAGGATAATTGATACTTTTGTAACAATATCTTGTACATTTCTATACAATTAATATTTTGAATACCTATATAAGCAATGCCTTTATCTTGTATTAAAATGTATTAACCTTATATAAAAATATATAAAAGTTTTGTTAGCTGCCATGGACGAAGGATCTGAAGCTTAGGTAGGAGATGAGTTGAAGGAGTAGAGAAGAGGAAAGGAAGTATTGTTCCATTGAATTGAAAGAGAAAATAACTGTTGTACATTTAAGCTAAGACAAGAGGCTATTTATATCTTCTTCTAATTACTAACTAACTAACCAACTTAGTTGGTGATTACAATAATAATTAACCATAGTTAGTTATCAGCTTGTCTATTTAACACTTCAATACTCCCCCTCAAGCTGATGATTGATACACATTCTTCAACCCAAAGCTGTTTAACAGATGCTCATGTTGAGCCTTTCCAAGACTCTTAGTTAGTAGGTCTGCCAATTGATCTTCAGTATGTACATATTCAGTTTTCAACATTCCTTCACATAGCTTTTCTCTTACAAAATGACAATCAATGTCAATATGCTTTGTTCTATCATGAAATATTGGATTTGCAGCAATTTGGATTGGTGCTTTACTGTCACATACTAGCTTCACAGGCAGACAGACTTTGACTCCTAGTTCTGCATATAATCCTACCAGCCAAGTAACCTCTGCTGCACATGAGGCCATACTTCTGTATTCTGCTTCAGCTGAGCTTCTAGAGACAGTGCTTTGCTTCTTGGACTTCCAAGATACTAGAGCATTTTCAAACTTCACCAGATACCCTGTTACTGATCTTCTTGTTTCCACACAGGCTCCCAATCAGAATCACAGTAGGCAGTCAGACACTTTGTGTCTTCTACATACATAAATAGTCCAAGACCAGGTGCTTGCTTTATGTCCCTTACCACTCTTGATGCAGTCTCCATATGGGAAATCCTGGGACAATGCATGAACTGACTTAAGACCTGTACTGTAAAGGAAATGTTAGGTCTGGTCATAGTTAGGTACAGTAACTTCCCAACTAGTCTTTGATAAACACCAGGATCTCTTAGCACTTCATCAGTAGTAGCATTTCCTTTCCTGAATGATAGATCATATTCTACAGTGGTCAGCTTCTGGTTAAGCTCCATAGGTGTGTTAACTGGCTTTGCTCCACTAAGACATGTACTAGAGATCAGCTCTAGAGCATATTTCCTCTGAGTCATTAGGATCCCCTTGCTAGACCTTGCAAATTCAATGTCTAGAAAGAACTTTAGTTCTCCCAGATCCTTCATTTTGAACCTGCTTTGAAGATCTAGCCTCGTGTCACATAGCAGCTTGTGATTGCTGCCAGTAATTAAGAGATCATCTACGTATACAAGTATGATCACAATATCATCCCCAACTCTCCTGACAAATAGTCAGTAATCATAGTGACTCTGCTGAAATCCCATATGTAGAAGTTCTTCTGTAAGCTTTATATTCCACTGCCTTGGTACTTTCTTGAGACCATACAAAAAATTTTAAAGTTTGCAGACCTTTTAAGACTCTCCCTGTCTAGCAATCCCTTCAGGAAACACCATATATACCTTTTCATCTAAGTCACCATTAAGGAATACATTATGAACATCCATTTGATAGATGTACCACTGTTTTGATGCAGCAACAGCAACAACAGATCTCACAGTGACCATCTTGGCCACTGGTGAGAAAGTTTCTCCATAATCTAGGCTCTCCTTTTGACTATACCCCTTAGCTACCAGTCGGGCCTTGAATCTCCCAACCTCACCTGTAGAATTATACTTGATCCTGAACACCCACCTACAGCTAACAGGTACCTTCCCAGGATGTAGATCAACAACAAACCAATTATTGTTTGCTTTTAGGGCCTGTAGCTCAAGCTTCATAGCTTCTATCCACTTAGGATCAGAAGCGGCCTCCTTGAAGTTAGATGGTTCTGTGATTTCTAAATAGACTAAGACTGCATGCCTGTATGTGGGGGGGGGTGGAGATTATTGTAGTTCACATGTGTAGAGATAAGGAAGTTGCACTTAGAACCTTTAGTTTTTATGACATAGTCTTGTAGCCAAATAGGAGGCTTGCTTGGCCTAGAAGATCTTCTATAGCCCATGGAAAGTTCATCACTAACTGTATCAGGAGCAGTGACTTCAGCAGGAGGTGAAGGAACATCAAGGGTAGCAGTTTGCTCAAGAGCAACATTTTGCTCAAAGGTGTGAAGAACTTGTATATGCTCCTCCAGATCAGATGTTTGAGGTAGTCCAACATCTAAGAAATGGTTGGCCTCTGAAGGCAATGGAGGTGATGAAAAAGGAGTTGGTGCAGCAACATCCTTTGTAGAGCTTTCACGAACCACTGGAGAGAGTAAATCCAACACATGAAATACAGGATTGCCATATGACTTCACATGTTTGAAGGGGAAGACATCTTCCTTGAATATGACATTTCTGCTCACCAGAAATGTTTTGGAGTCTAGTTCATACAGAAGGTAACCTTTTTGTGTTGAATAATACCCAATAAGTACAGCATGAACAACTTTGGGTGAGAACTTGTCTAGTATTCTAGGAGTTGCAGCATAACACAGGCAACCAAAAACTCTCAAGTGGGACAAAGAAGGAGAGTGCAAATAAAGCATCTCAAATGGTGACTTGTAGTCAATCACTATGGAAGGAAGCCTATTCAGTATGTAAACAGCTGTAGTAACACACTCACCCCAAAACTTTAAAGGAACAGAAGCTTGAAATCTGAGTGCCCTTTCCATGTTAAGAATATTTCTATATTTCCTTTCTACCACTCCATTTTGTTGGGCGTGTATACACACATGAACTTTCATGAACTATACCAAGACTAGACAACAGATTTTTGAAATTAGTGCTGAAAAACTCACTTCCACTGTCAGTTCTCAAAACCTTAAATATGGTAGAGAATACATTTCGAACCTGAGCAAAAAAATTCTTTAGAACAGCATAGGCTTCAGACTTAGAGGTTAAGAGAAATATCCAAGTATTTCTACTATAGTCATTCACTTAGTAACAAAGAATCTTTTTCTGTCATGAGTAGGACATCTGTATGGTCCCCAAATATCATAATGAACCAATTCAAACATAGATTGAGTTGTAATACTGCTAATCTGAAATGGAAGTCTACTTTTCTTGGCTAGTGGACATACAATACAGTGTTGACTGTCATTGGTAGTCAACTTATTCAACTTGTCTACTCTTCTTATTACATCTAGGGGAGCATGTCCCAATCTCCTGTGCCATAAGCAGCTTGACCCTACAAGAGAGGGGGTAGTAACTGCAGATGAACTCTTATTTGTCATTTGAGCTAAGAATTATTCTGAAACACCTCCTTTAAGCACATAAAGTCCATGTTATTCTCTAACAATCCCTTCACCTGACCACTGTAAAGATCATAAAAAATACAAAAATCAGGAAAGAAGCCTACCATACATTTTAGTTCCTTGGTGAGTTGTGAAACTGAGAGCAAGTTGAACTTAAAGTCTGGAATATATAGCACATTAGAAATCTTTTGATTGTTCAAAACAGATGTACTCCATGTGTGTGATATTTGCATTGCATTACCATTAGGAAGATGAACTATATTTTTCTCTGCTGTAGGAAGTGACTTATGTGTTTGTAATAACTCAAGTCTAGATGTCATGTGATTTGAGACTCCAGTATCAATTATCCAATCACTGTTGATACACTGAGACACAAAAGCATTCACATGAGTTAGAATACCTACACCATCTACTTTGCTAGATTAGCCAGAGCCTTCTACACTTCTTTTGGAAAGCATTTGAACAATCTGCTGCTATTGCTCCTGGGTAAAAAATGGTTGTGTCTGTGTTATTTGTGGTGTTCTAGGATTATCTGAAGTAACTCCCTTTTGATAATAAGATCCAGTGTTCAGTTATTTTTCACAGCTGATATGATCTTCCTCTGCTGCAAAATTAGCATAAAGTCCAGGTGCACTTCCTTTTCTTTTAGACTTAAAATCAGGTGGATAGCCTATTAGCTTGAAGCAATTTTCTTTGGTATGCCCTTTGTAATGACAGTAATCACACTGAACATTATTCTTTCTTTGTCTATAACCTCCACTGGTGACATTTGGACCTATTTTCCCATACAGGCAGTGCTCTCTAAGCCTTCTGCAAGCTGTGTAACCTGGACCATGCTTGCCAGATTCCTTTAACTCTCTTGATCAACAAAGAGTGAATAAACCTTGTTAATAGTAGGTACTGGAATCATCATCATAATTTGACTCCTGGATTGTGCATAGGAATCATTCAAACCAGTAAGAAACTGCAACAGCCTTTGGGCCTCAAAATGCTGAGCATATAGATTGGACTCGGTACATGGACACCCTGGGCAAGGCATTAGAGCATCAAACTCATCCCATAAATCTCTCAGTTTTAAGAAGTAATCTGCTACAGTCATAGTTCCTTGAGTCAAATTGTGCACTTCTCTATGAAGGAGCAATACTCTAGAGCCATTCACTTTGTTGAACCTTTCTTTTAGATCTTCCCACACCTTATGAGCACTAGATGCATAAAGCACACTACTCAACAAACCAGGTCTTACAACATTCATTATCCATGATAATACAACAGCATTAACCTTTTCCCACAGATCATGAAGTTTTGGTTCGAATTTAGACTTTGGAAACCTTCCATCAACAAAACCTAACTTACTTTTACCAAACAGACTAATTCTCATAGCACGACTCCACAAGGCATTGTTATCAGATCCAGTCAATTGAATAGAGACTAGAGAACTATTTGGTGTGTCAGTTGGTTGTAGGTACAGTGGGTGGTTATGATCGATAGAAGGAAATGACGAACCAGAACCAACAGTTGATGTGCGAGCTGTTGTATTATCTTCCTCAGTGCTAATCACCATTGTAGACTTCACTTTGAATGCAGAAATTACAAACCCTAGCTTCGATTTTATGATTACTTTAAGACAATTCTGCACCTAAATTTTGCAGAAATTGAAGTAACCTAGAAACAGAGAGTAGAAATCAGAAGAGAAAACTGAGACAACGACAACTTAGATCATCTCCAATGGCTCTGATACCATGTTAGCTGCCATGGACGAAGGATCTGGAGCTTAGATAGTAGATGAGTTGAAGGAGTAGAGAAGAGAGGAAAGGAAGTACTGTTCCATTGAATTGAAAGAGAAAATAACTGTTGTACATTTAAGCTAATATAAGAGGCTATTTATATCTTCTTCTACTTACTAACTAACTACTTTACTAACTAACTAACCAACTTAGTTGGTGATTGCAATAATAATTAACCATAGTTAGTTATTAGCTTGTCTATTTAACTCTTCAACAAGTTTAATCTTGGTAACTATATTGACAAACTACTTCTGTAATTTTTAATTACATATCTTGTTCAACCTGTACAAATCTCCATTAAATGATTTCAAATTTTTTGGACAACCTTCTAAGGCTAATTTCAACAGTTTAAACAACATTCACTTTAAATTTCTCACAAAAACCAAATTCGAAATTCAATCCACTTATTCAAACTTGTTCTCTAGTCTTACCATGCATGTTATAGTTTGACCAAGTACAAGTTTAGTCGCATTAGTGACTATTTAATATTCAGTGGCAAATTTCTATAGCAAATTAACAATTCTCTAGTAGTGAGATGGTTAAATAAAAAATAAAATATTAGAATCAATTGTATATTTAACGAAAAATAGCGTACAATTGAAGAGAGAAAAAAGTATACAAGTGATACCAATTTTTAAATTTTTTTAGTAATATTGTTAATACGTTTACTTTAGAAATTATACAGGCAACACTACTATAAATTCGGAAAACAACCCAAAAAGGGGCCAAAAAACAAATCGAAATCGACCAACTTTGGTCGGTTTTCTTTGGCTCAAAAATGCGGAAAACTATTTTTTAGTCCCGCGAAATTTATTTTTCAAGAAACTGACCAACTTTGATCGTTTTTTCATTTAAAATAAATTAAAATTAATATTAAAAAATCGACATCGACGGTAATCGGTCGGTTAATTCGCCGATTATTTTAAAAAGCCGACCGAATTCGATCGGTAATTTTATTTTTTAATAAGACCAACCGACATTGGTCAGTTATTTTCATACGAAAATACAATTAACGAGTATAGATGAAATAATAGACAGTTTTAAAATAAAATGCACCAATGGTCTAGTGGTAGAATAGTATCTTGCCACAATACAGATCCTTTTGATTCCTAGATAGTGCATTTTTAATTATATTATTAAAATACTGACCGACTTTAGTTGGTTTTTCGATAATATTTTTTGTTTGAATTTAACCACACATTAATTATCACATTTTCATTTTGGACGGTTATTGGCCATTGCCGACCTACTTTAATCCGTTTTTTGGATGGTTTTCCTCGAATTTCTAATAGTGTGATACCAATAAGTTGAAAATATATTTAGTCATTTTGTTAATACCATTACTTTAGATTCTATATTACAGGAATCTTTTAGTCCTAAGAGATTCTTATGCCATTAGAGAACATAAAGAACTTCTAGTGTTTTTTCTTTTTATTTGTATTTTATAAAATATTGGCTTAAATCTATATATTATTAAAAGTAAAAACAAAGCATCACATTAAGCTAAGTGATAACATAGAAAAAAGCCACATGACATAATTAGTTAATAATTGATTATTTGATTAGAAATTATTTATTGGTTATTATTTTTGAATTTAAATATCTATAAAATTCGAAGGCAGCATACAAAAAATCCACATGGCATAAATAGTTAATAATTATTTATTTAGTTAGAAATTATTTATTAGTTATCGTTTTGAATTTAAGTATCTATAAAATTCGAATATAAGAAGAAAAAAAATCCAATTTAAATTTGGGAATTGTTTCAAGTTGAATTTTTAAATTATAAACTAAAAAAAATAAAAAATTCAATTTAAATTTGGGAGTAGTTTCTTCCTATAATGATAGTCTATATACATAAAAAATAATAATAAATGGCAAAATATTAAAAAAGTAATATGCAAATAAATATTTTAATTAACAATGTAATAGTACTAAATATTGGATAATATAATAAAGAAAAATATAAAATAAAAAACTTATATTCGATAATTATATAAGTCCCTTTAATTTAATAGAGATTTTATTATTGGGAATATCGTATTGACAAATAAGATGACAACTGAAACTTATTAAAGCAATACAATCTACAATGTTCAAACAAGTACGGTCACAATTAAATTTAATTAATATTTTTTTTAATATTGATCGCGCATCGTGCGGGTACGAATACTAGTGAAATTAAATAGAGAAAATGATTAAGGAAGATTGATATTGTCGATCTCTATGTTTAGAATTGAATCAAAGTTATTCTTTTTATTGGTATAACTATTTGGGAATTGAAATACACCGGCTTAGCACCCATTTAAGAGAAAAACACTCTCTGCTTGGGGTTTATCTATTTTCAAAACTCGAACTCGAACTCAAAATTTTTGGTTAAGGATAAAGAGATCTGGTTCATCCAAGTTTCCACGGCACCCTTTGGTGGTAATTTTGAAATGTTTCCCAAACTCAAGCCACCACATCATATTGTTTGAAAGTTTGGAGTTTAAGAAACTACTTATTAATTGCATACTGATATTTTAATAGAGGCAAGAATCTAGTGATAGGATGAATCATCAATTTCGAGTTGCGTGTTTTATCTCAATTTGATTTTTGATACAATTTTCAGTCTTAAGGATTTGTACCACTTTAAGAGATTCATGTGAACCAATTTAAAGATAATCATAATTGCTACTAACTTCACGTTATATTTTCTTGCATTTTGTAGGAATAGTCTTTAAATATTTCTAATGTATATCTTGTGTGCTAATTTTTATATTATTTCCTGGTGTTCATTAACCTTAAAAAAGGTCATTTGTCATGAGAAGAATGGATATTTAAGTGTCCAAATACATGTCCCTTTTGAAAATCAAAGAAAAAAGTCATAAGAAAATTTTTTGATGTTTGAAAATCTTTGTGAAAGAATGAATACTGCACCTCGATGCTGACCTCTCCTTCAAGGGTGAGTCTCCAGTTGGATACATGCTTTATTACTCTCTCCGTTTTAATTTATATGACGATATTGAATTGAACACGTAAATTAGAAAGAAAAAAAAATTATATAAAATTTGGGATCTCGTGCTTTAATGATATTATGAGATTTTAAGACTATAGAAGCATGTTATCAAGAATAAAATTATACTCAATAAAGTGTTCACTTCTTTTTCGCCAGGTTTCATTCGATTTATTATAGATTGGATGATGGAAAAACCAGCAAGCTACGGTAGTTTAGAGTTTAATTGTTTTTAGGATATACTAATAAAATATATTAGTGATTGGCTATCTACATTACACCCCTTAGGGTGCGGCTCTTCTCCGGACCCTGCTTGTGTTGAATTGTGTCCCACATCGGTGGATTATGGGTATCTTGGTCTCCTTATATGGTCTTGGGTAATCCTCACCTCATGAGCTAGCTTTTGGGGTTGAGTTAGGCCCAAGTTCCATTTTTAACAGCTTAAATGCGGGATGCGTTATGCACCGTAGTGCCCAATCTTTTGAGAATTGACTAGTCCACTTGGTCAAATTCTTCATTTATTGGCCTTTTTCGTTCTCACCTGACATCTTATATCCGTTTTAGGGCTCCGACTAATTTTGATTCATGTTGTGTGATGCCAACTAATGTGGTAAATGCTTCATACCATGATTTTTCTTATTTGAAGTTCTTGAACCCAAAACTCTAATTAAGGATGAAAGTATCGTATCCATTCCGGTGCGATCTTTGATGGTGCCTTTCTATTCCCATATGGGACAGAGTTGAGCTCTTTTTGTCGCAATGTGTCTCCCTTTTTAAGGTTAGATTAGCTAATTTTTGTAGCAATACTGAATTACAATTAATATATTTTCTAAACAAATGAAGAGTGCCATAAGATTTATTTCAAAAATAAAGATTGTTGCTCGTCTTGAAATTTGCTGTGATATGATAAAGTTTTTGGAGCATTCCGTAATCTGGATGTTGCTCTATCAATTATACTACTTCGGTTTCAATTTATATGTTTTATTTTTATTACTATATTATAAAAAGATACATTTTTGTATTTATTAATTTCATAGTTTTTTATTTTTATTTTGTCCTTAATAAGACTTCTTTAAATGGATGATATGTTTAAAATCACAAGATATAAATGATATTTTTTATATATATTATACACACCTTTTAAAAAAACATAAAATTCAAAATCTTTTTATAATAACTTAAACCTATCGTTCATAGCGGAACCCTATTCAAGAGAAAATTTCATATTAGAACAATTGGGCTCCCTATTTTTCAATTTTATAGCCCGAATTTTAATTTACAACCAACTAACCCAAAAATAAGTAGAAATGGCGTGGGGTAGCCACTATTTAAGCTGATATTTACTTTTTATCCATCATTTTTAATGCTTAGCAATAGTAACCACTAGTCTATTAAAATTAATATGAAAAGACTGTGCTACCCTTTCTTCTATCTATTTTCTCTCTGATCCTACGTATACAAATATTGGAGGATAGACTGCTTGTTGTTCTTCCTCTTTTGGTACCATTGATGAGGAATGGAAAACTTGTTTGCTATCAAAGTTGTTTGTAGGGTTTGCACGTGTTGTGTAACGACCCGACTCGTCGTCACGTGAGTTACCGCCCCGTTTTTCCCTTATTGTATTGCTTTATGTTTCATCATCGGTATTGGGTGCGTTAGAATTTAATTGGAGTAATTTTGATAAGAAATGAGACACTTAGTCTCTTTTAAGAAGACTTAAATTGGAAAAGTCAATCGGATGTTGACTTATGAGTTAGAGTGCTCGGAATTGAATTCTGATGATTCGGTTAGCTCCGGGTGATGATTTATGGCTTAGGAGCGCAATCGGAAGTAATTTTGGAGGTCCGGTGAAGAAGTTAGCCTGTTTTAGCGAAGTTAGGATTTTGGCGATTTCCGGTTGTTAGGTGATATTTTGATCCGGGAGTCAGAATGGAATTCCGAGAGTTGCAGTAGCTTCGTTAGGTAATTTTGAACTTGTCTGCAAATTTTTAGGTCATTCGGACATCGTTTGGATGAGTGTTTGATTGAATGTTGGTTTCGGAAGTTTTAAGGAAAATTAGGCTTGAATCCGTGGTAATTTGGTGATTTTTGCATCAAAGGACGTGTTTTTATGATTGGAACAAGTTCGTATGGTGTTTTAGAGTGGGTTGGTATTTTTGATTGAGGTCCTGGGGGCCTCGGGGTGATTTCGGATGGCTAAACGGAAGGAATTTTGGTAAATTGCAGGTCTGAGTTTTTATGCCTTCTGGTATTTCCGCTTCTGCGGAATTGGACCGCAGAAGCGAGTCCGCAGAAGCGGACGGTCAAGCGCCGAAGCGAGTTTGGCTGGATGGTGAGGTTCCGCAAAAGCAGAACATGGTCCGCAAATGCGGAGTCGCAGGAGCGACATTAGAACCGCAGAAGCGGTTATTGGCTTCTTGGTGTGGACCGCAGAAGCGGTCATTGGGCCGCATAGGCGCTACCGCAGAAGCGGTCTAGGACCGCAGGAGCAGTTGTTGGGGATTTAATGAAAAACCGCAGAAGCGGTTATTTTACCGCAAAAGCGGGACCGCAAAAGCGGTTAAGGGATTGCGGAAGCGAAAATGTCAGAGGGTTTAATAAAGTCAGTGCATTCGAAATTTCAGAAGAGAAAAATCAATTTGGGGTGCGAGCTAAGACGATTTTTGGGCGATGTTGAAGAGGCTTTGTAGGAAGATCATCAGGTAAGGATATTTGGTCTTGGTTTATGTTATTATAGTGTAAAAACATGAAATTATCACTGAAAATTGGAGGAATCAAAGTATAAAATGGAGGTTTTTGCTTGAAGCCTAAGAAATGATAAAATGATGGTTTGAGGGGCCAAATGGACTCCGATTTTGATAAATTTTATATGTACGGACTCGTGGCGAGATGAGGATTCTGGAAATATAAATTTTGTAATTTTCAAAAAGCGAACCCGGGGCTCGAGTTTTGCTAGTTTCGAGATTTTTCTTATATTTCGATTGTTTTCGATTGGGTGTTGTTCCATTAGCCTATTGTGATATATTTGTACTGATTTTGGCTAGTTTAGACGCGCGTGGAGGCCGGTTTGAGGAGCAAAGGCATCGTGTGCTAGAGTTTTCGCCGGATCGAGGTGGGTAATACTTGTAAATGATGTCCTGAGGGTTTGAAACCCCGGACTTACACATCATAGTGCTATATTGAGGTGACTTGCACGCCGAATAACGGGCGTGGGGTAGAGCACCATTGGGGATTGTGACTTGGTCTGTCCCGCTTAATAAAAATACTACTAAATTGCTTGGAGCCGAATTGACATCCTGTTAAAGGTATTAATTATCATGATTTGGACTGATTGTCATATTTTGGGCTTCGTGCTGAATATTTGAATCCTTCGGGGATTAAAAATCACTGTTTTTGCAATACTGTGTACATTTCTATCTCAGTCCAAGGTTTAAAAAGTACTATTTTGCAAACTCAGCCATCTTTTTTAGATTTGAAAACTTAATTGATATTTTACTGATATTTTTGTTGAGAACTGCTGTGTGTCTAGTGCCCAAGGGGCTTATGTACATTCATGACTATGCATGGATCGGGATGAACGCCGCAGCGGGAGTGATATTGATATTGCGCTTGGGTTGTAGGAGCCCCTCCGGAGTCTGAACCCCCCACAGTGAGCGCCGGGCGCCCAAACGGATCGGGCTGTACGCCACAGCGTCATGTTCATGTGCATTGCATTGCATTCATGCATTGGTTGTTGTTTGTACTACTTGGCATGACATTTAGACCTCATATATATTATTGGCATACATGTATTACTTGCCTTGTTGACCAGACACCCTGGTGTAAATTGCTAAATGAGTGCTGAGCCCGAGGGGCTGATTTGTGTGCGGACTTGCACTATTTGATGTCGGATTTATGTATTTAACTGTTAATAAGGAAAGAAAGAGATATTTTTCAAAAGAGGTTTTAAACTGAGCCAGATGTTTTATAAAGGATTTTCATGGAACTACTGCTGTCTAAAAGGTGTTGTACTGTATTCTATAGCATGATGTAGTGCTCTTACGTGGTTTCTTTCTTCTCAGCATTATTTACTCTTTTTACCGTTGAGTTGGAAGTACTCACTTTACTCCCTGTACCATGTGTGCAGATTCAGGCATTTTGGGAGCTTAGCTGAGCTCGTTGCTGTTTCAGAGTTTTACTGGATTGGTCGAGGTAGCTGCCTGACGTCCGCAGGACCCGACGCCTTCCCTATCTCTTTATTATTTTCCGCAGTTTTGATCATTTGTAGTATGAAGTTTTATAACTCTGTATTGTTAGAGGCTCTAGACTCATGACCCCCAGGTCTTTGGGAGATTGTTCGGCTTATTTCTACCTAGCAGTTAAAACCTTTAGCTTCATAGCTGTTGAATGATATTTTAAATAATTGGTTTGAGCTTCATGCTCGGGTTGAGAGTGTAAATGGTCGGGCTTGCCTAGCAGTTGTGTTGGGCGCCATCACGACCGGGATTGGGGTCGTGACAAGTTGCTAGTATCTTCTTCTTCAATTTAGTATTCCAGTAATTTTTCACATCATTGTATGTTCTTCCTGGTAGCTTAGATGCTATAACAGACCATCTGCAAATTCAAAAAATAAAATAAAAATACTTGGGGTCACTCTTAAATACTAAAAATGTTATTAAAACGGGAAAGTTAAAGAAAAAAAATCAGGTTTTAAAAGAGCAAGACTTAGCCTGCTTCCAAGTTGAGTGTGGAGAGAGCAGATAATGTTGTTTCCTCTTACGTAAAATTTCCAAGTTTAATATCTGGTCTCAAATAACTCAACCATCTTAACCGGCAACTCTTACCACAACACTTTAGGCCTGTGTTAATTAATTTGCACACAAATAAGTTAGTCGTGTTGAACAAAGGCTATATACATAATATATAATATAGTGTGTAAATTCAAAAGTTAAGGACATGGTCCTGAACTTAGAATTTCAAGTTCAAAAGTTAAGGAAATGTAGTCTTGAAGTCCTAAAGTTAAGGACACAATTTCAAAAGCTAGGGACATGCGGTCCTTAACTTATAATTATAAGTTCTAAAGTTAAGGACATGCACTCCTTAACTTATAATTACAAGTTCAAAAGTTAAGGACAGACAGTCCTTAACTTACAGTTACAAGTTCAAAAGTTAAGGACAGACAGTCCTTAACTTACAGTTACACGTTCAAAAGTTAAGGACAAGCAGTCTTTAACTTAAAATTACAAGTTCAAAAGTTAAGGACAATAGGTCCTTAACTTTGACTTACAAGTTCAAAAGTTAAGGACAATAGGTCCTTAACTTTGACTTACAAGTTCAAAAGTTAAGGACACTTGGTCTTGAAGTTTGAGTTCCAAATTCAAAAGTTAAGGACACTTGGTCTTGAAGTTTGAGTTCCAAATTCAAAAGTTAAGGACATGTAGCCTTGAAGTCCTGAACTTAGAGTTCCAAGTTCAAAAGTCAAGGACATGTAGTCCTGAAGTCCCCAACTTAGAGTTCCAAGTTCAAAAGTTAAGAACATGTAGTCCTGAAGTTAAGTACAAAAGTTAAGGACATGAGCAGAAGGGTATTTTCGTCCGGACAGTTAAAGTTTATTAAAGCAGTGGCTAAAGACTAAAGACATTTTAAACGGCGGCTTAAAAGTAAATACATGTGTTATTAGTGGCCAACCGTGCACTTCCCTCCAAAAATAATATGTTAAGATTCAACATACAATTCCAATAGGTTCTCAAAATTACTATTTAATTCTTAAAAAAGATTCCTCAAGCTTTTAAATTAATTTTCGAATCAGCAACTGTGACTCAAACATTAATTCAACAAACCAAATTTATTTGGGTGGTGAAAATTAGATTTTTAACAAGCTTAAATATGTGGGTGTAAATTTCGAATTTGATTTTGTGAGAAAATTTGAGTGGATATTATTTAGACTTGTTAGAAATAATATAATGAGGTTGCATATAAAATTTGAAGTCATTTAATGGAGATTTGGACTGGTTTTGAACAAGAATTGCAACTGAAAATCGTGGAAGAAATTCGTCTACAGACGTTTGTATAAAGGTGTATAAAAGTGTATAATTGTGTATAAGGTGTGTTTCTACACTCATATACACTATTATACAAGATTATTCATAATTATACAAAATTGACTTCGTCTTCTTCCTTGCGTCTTTTCTGAAATTTAACTCAAATTTTGCTCAAATCTACTCTGAATCACTTCATATTTAAATTTTGAACTTCTTTTGATATTTTCAATCAATTGGAACAATACCCAATCCAAACAACTAAAAAATTCAAAGAAACCAATTTTCAAAAGCAAAGCTTTGAATGGTCTTCAAATGTGGACTTCTACTCTTCAATTTTCTCACATTGCAAACATGTGACACAAGAGGAGAAGCAGAATAGACGGTCCCTTGAAGCATATATAGAAGACGTGAGAAGAAGAGTGAGTGAAAGCAATGCTTGTGAGAACACATATTTAACTCCATAACTTTTAAAAACAATGGTCGTAAGAATATATATTTTAATTTGCTAGTGCTTTCAAAATATATACAATATGGGCTAGATAAGGTAAAACTTAAAAACATGAGTAATTTTTTATTATGGTGTAAAGTCATGTGTATTTTTTTGTAATTCTTTCATTATTCAATTATCCACAAGACGGTCAGAAAATAAAATAAATAAATAGAAGGAAAATAACAAAAACTAGGAATGCGTCATCTAGCTTTTCATTTTCATCCTTCCGTTTTTATCGAAAGAGAGAAAAATCACTCAAGTTTTTTAAAAATATAAAATTGAGCGCCGCCGGATAATCACAACAAAGTACAATAAATAAATAATTAATGAATTACCAATAGTCATGAACTCTGATGATGATGAACTGGTTAGGCAGGCTAAGACGTAACACATTCATGGTACATAGCCCCTTCTCTATTTTTTTCACATCTCTATTTTTAGAGTAAATGATTTCATATAATTTACGAAGATTTTATATGTTTTATTTACTATTTTTTGTGTTTTACTGTTATGTTCTTTCTAAAAATGGACTATATGACTAAATTAAAAAATTACTCTAGAAGGAGGAAAGAAGCACGAAAAAAAGATCTAAGAAGAAGAAAACCAAAAAGATGCCAAAGAAGAAAAGCAAAGTAAGGTTAAAACCTGCTCAAAATCTTCGTCGACGAGCAAACAAAATGACCAATCCATAGCGGAGATTAGGGACAACTAGGGGTGGCAAAATGGTTCAAAGAAAATAGTTAACCACTCATATTATCCACTAAAATATGGGTTGGATAATGAACTTTTTAAAAACGGGTCAAATATGGATAAGAACCATATTATCCATGTAGAAAATAGATAACCAATGAGTCTAATTTTTACATTTGTAAAGCCTCAAATTGGAGGTTTCTCAAGGTAGGGAGACTAAGAATTCTCCAAAAGTGATCATATACAAGAAGTCATTGTCAGCCGGTTAACCCCTTTTTTATCCGTATTAAATATGGATCAGGTCGGATAATTAATCCGTTTTTTCATTACCCATTTTCGAACCGAACCATATCCGACCCGAGCCGCTCGTTTGCCACTCCTAGGGTCAACTTACACAACCAAGATGACAATGCTGTGCAGAATGATGATACACAGTCCAATTCCAATGAAATGTCGAGGGAAGAAGGGCAAGGGAAGGAGAAAGCTCCTAACATACATATATAGGATGACAACAGGGAAGCTGAAAATAAAATTAACAGAGAGGAGGAGGAAAACAAGGTAGAGAACTACAACTTTTCCAGTGATACCAATACGTCCATAGTGCCAACTGAAATAAGAAATTTACCTGGCATAAATTTGGTTGTTGACTTGAATTGCAAAGAAAGGGATCAGAAAGCAGTATCAACAAAAAACAATGAGAACATCACAAGGGGAAGCGACACAGAAAATAAAGAGATAGAGGGAGTCTCTGAAAGTCGAGCATGGAAATCAATACATTGTCAAAAGAGGGAGAAGCGAAACAAGAAAAAGTAGCAAAAAAAGGTCATGAAACAGAACGCACCCTTCACAAAGAAAGAAACAAAGAGAGGGAATATGCCCCGGATTGTTCCTATGATTAGTGCAATTTTCTGGAACATAAGGCGGGTGAGGTCCAAAAAAGCCATTCACGGGCTTAAAAGATTAATTGACATCAACAACACTTACTTTGTGTCTATCTTTGAACCTTTTATTTCCAAAGAAAAGGTGAATGGTTACATAAGATTCTTAGGTTTTCAACATTGCCATTCGAATGGTAATGGACAAATTTGGTGTTTCTGGAACTCTTTCAACAATAAGAAGATTTTTTTCCAAAAGAGATCAACATATTACCATAAAGTTGGAGAAGTTTATTAGTAATATAGACATTCTTATTACGGTTGTCTATGCTAAGTGTAACTCAGAGGATAGAAAGCTTCTCTAATTATCATTGCAAGATGATAGTAATCCTCGATCCAAATGAAAAATTGGGGGGGCAAACCTCATAGAATTTATAAAAGCATAGATTTTCAGAATTGTATGGATAGTTGTGGAGTTACTGATATTGGCTACTCGAGACCTAAATTTACTTGGTGTAATAACAGGAGACCCAGGAAAAGAATTTGGAAGAGGTTAGATAGAGTCTTCGTGAACGATATGTGGGATAATCTCTTTCAAAGATGTTATATTAGGCACATAGCTAGGATTGGTTCTGACCATAGGCCTTTACTCATGAAAAATCTCAATGTGAATCTCAACTGCATTAAATATTTCAGATTCCTAAATTATTGGTTAAAGCTGTCTAGTTTTTATGATGTTGTTAAGAAAAGTTGAAACTCTAAGGTTTCAGGAAATCCCATGTGGATTTTGCAATCAAAACTGAAAGCTCTCAGTAGAAAATTAACTCAATAGTCCAGGGAAGACATTGGCGACATTAATGGGGCTGTTAACAACTGAAAGTGAATTTTAATATTTAGAGGATTATGATATTGAAGACAATACAGAAGAGAGTAGAGAAGAAATAAATAGAGCCCATGCCGAATACATTAGATGGTTAAGCATCCAAGACTCTCTTCTCAAGCAGAAATCTAGAATAAAATGGTTCGAAGATGGGGACAAGAATTTCAGGTATTTCCACTGCACTCTCAGGGAAAAAAAAGTGGAAGCAACAGGTAAATAGAATTAGAAATCATAAGAGTAAATGGATCATGGGGGGCGAAAAAATTTCAAAGGCAGCAGTCAAGCACTTCAATGCCCAGTTCAACCTCCCTACTCCTTACCTCAATCCCTCTATTCTGGAATGTATTCCTAAATGTATTATCCTTACCCTTAGTGCTGATAATATCGCTGGACTAGATGGATATAATGGTGCTTTTTTTCACAACTGCTGGGACATTATAAGAGAGGATGTCTGTGCTTTCTTGCTGGAAGTCTTCAAAGGGAAAGGTTTGATTAAATTTTTCTCACATACTTGCTTAGTTTTGATTCCAAAAGTTGACTCCCCTGCTAATTTTTCTGTGTTTAGACCAATTAGTTTAACTAATTTCTCTAACAAAATCATTTCTAAAATTCTATCTATAAGGCTTAATCCTTTGTTGCATAAATTAGTTTTTCCTAATTAAAGTGGCTTTGTAAAGGATAGACTAATTTATGACAATGTTCTTATAGCTCAAGAGATTATTCATAATATCTCTGACAAAAATAAGGGAGGTAATGTTGTTATTAAGCTTTATATGGCTAAGGCATATGATAGAATGTCATGGCACTTTCTATACTCTGTGTTAGGCAAATTTGGTTTCTCCAATCAGTGGATAGACATGGTCCAAAATCCGATTTCTAATGTGTGGTACTCCATCATTATTAATGGTTCTAGATATGGTTTTTTCTAATCTTCTCAAGGTCTTAAACAAGGCGAGCCCCTATCCCTCTCTCTTTTTATTATAGCCGCTGAAGTTCTCTCTAGGTCTCTTAACAACTTATATAATCACCTGAATTTTACTCCCTTTGCTATGCATAATAAGGTTCCAGAAGTTAACCATTTAGCTCATGCAGATGATATTGTAATTTTTTATAGTGGTAACTCTAAATCTATTAAGTTTGTTATGAAATAAATTGGCAATCATGAGGATAACTCTGGTCAACTTGTTAATAGAGACACAAGCGTTTGCTTTACTGCTCATAAGACTTCTATAAACAAGATTAATAGAATTAGGCAGTGCTCTGGCTTTATGGATAATAATTTTTCTCTTAACTACCTTGGTTGTCCTCTCTATGTGAGTAATAAAAGATCTGAATATTTTGGCATCTTGCTTAGTAATATTGTGAAAATACTTACTGGTTGGCAAGACAAACTATTGTCATATGGTGGTAAGAATGTGTTGATCAAATTGTTCTTCAATACTTGCCTATTTATACTTTATCTACAATGCCCCCTCCCCCCAAGCTACTTTTAAACTTATTGAAAAGTATATTGCTAATTTTTTCTGGGTAGCTCAAGTGAGCATAGGAGGTACCATGGGAGCTCCTGGAACAACCTCTCCTTTCCTATGGAGGAGGGGGGCATAGGTGTTCAAAAAATAGAAATATCAATGATATGTTAGCTATGAAGAGATGGTAGAGGATTAGGTCCACATCATCTCTCTGGGCAACATATGTTAGGCATAAATACTGTATTAGATCTCACTTTGTTTCAAAATAATGGGCTGCAGGGAACTCTCATGCATGGAAACATGTTCTTAAAGTTAAAAGCAGTGTAGAGAAACACATGGTTTGGCAAATAAACTCATGCTCAAGTAATTTTTTTGTGGGACAATTGGACCTTAAAAGGCCATCTCTAGAAAGAGCTACAAAACTCTGGTATGTGAATTTATTACCGGAGGAAAGTGGGATGTTAATAAACTGAAAAAGGTCCTTCCGGAGCACCTGATTGACCATATCCTCATCATAGACATTGGAACCAAATACAAAGAGGATAAGGTTTATTGGGACCTTACGGATAATGGCAAGTACTCCAACAAGACATCTTGAAATCTGGTGAGGCAATCTAGACCTAAGCAGCATCACATTAGTAAGATTTGAAATTCTTGCTTACCTTTTAATATGTCCTTTCTAGTCTGGAGGCTTTGGAAAGGAAAGCTCCCTTTTGATAAACTTATTTCTAGGTTTGGGAGACAAATTGTTTGTAGGTGTAACTGCTGTGAGAACCCCTCCTACGAAAACATGCATAATGTATTTATAGAAGGACATGCAGCCGATTATGTTTGAAAACTTTTTGGCTCTCAACTTGGTATTAGCTATTACCTCCACCCCATTAGAAACATGTTACATACTTGGTGGCATACAAAAGCTTTTAATGATGTACATAAACTAGTTTTAATTGTTACTCCTATTATTATATGTTGGGTACTGTGGAAGAAAACTTGTGCTTGCAGGTATGGGGATCAGAAGGAATTCAACCTGTACAAATTACAACAACAGATTGGTTGGAATGTGGAAGCTTCCATCAACAAGGCCTATCCAAATTGAAATCTCGGGCTGCCTTGGAATAAATTATGCGACACTTTACTGAAGATGCAACCCAAACAAAGTTGTATTCTAGTCCAATGGCAAAAATCAAAAATTGGGTTCTGTCAAATTAAACACTAATGGAAGTTTCAACACAAGGGATAGGAGGCTGGAGTTGGGGGAGCTCTTAGAAGGGACAATGGTGATCTTATAACGACTTTCTCCTCTCCATATAGCTGTAACAACCACAACCTTGTAGAGGCCTATGTTGCATTCTTTGGAGTGATTTGGTGTATTCAAAATGGGCACACATCTTTCATCTTAGAGATGGACTTCTTATTAGTCGTTAATATGTTAAAAGGAGAGAAAGAAACGAACTACAGGATGACTAAGATCACTAAGAGGATAACTCGAATGAGGAGCATATCAAACATTCACATCAACCATTGTTACAGAGAAGCAAACCTACTTTTTTTAAGGGTAACCTTTACCTTTGTGTTGTAACATTGAAAATTATCTTTTGATTAATACAACACCCACATCCAATGGGAAAGTTTATAAAAAAGAAAAATTACTCTAAAATCCTAGTTTCTTCCCTGTTTTCTTTTTTTCTTTTGGTTGGTTGCCGTCTTTCTTCATTTGTAGTGGCTCTTGAGATTAGTGCAAATTTCAACTAAAAAGCGTAGCTGGAAACGATTAACTTCCGGATTAAAATAAAAGCACATAATAGCATATTCCTTCTTATTTCTTCTTTTATGATTTTATCTCCCTTAACTACCATGACATTATAAATATTCGGCATCTTGCTTAGGGGAAGGCTATATTTAGTACAGAGCTGATAATTTGGACGACACACCCCAAGTTTTTTTTATTTCAAGCGAGTCATAATTAGCTCATTTTTTACCTATTTGAATTAAGGGTGTTCGTCGGTCGATACGATACAGTACGTTATTTATATATTTTGGTTCGGTATTTTCGGTATTCGGTTTCTTAAAATCCTATATCAATACCGTACCTAATTAAATTTGGTATGGTTCGATTTTTCTCCTTTTGATTTCGGTTTATTCGGTTCGGTAACTTCGATTTATTCGGTTTGAATATTAACTAGTGTATAGAGCCGTAGGCTGTAATACTCTTAATTAAAGTACTCAAAAGTACAAAACTAAAAACGTTTGTTGACAAAAGTTTTGTCCAAAACCAGCAAATATCAACCCATAGAGAAAATTGTGCATAAAGGAATAAATTTGATCATTAGAAATGTCTTATTACTTATTTAGAGTTAATTGACAAACTTAGAGAATACAGGAAAGTAAAATTTTAGATTTTTTATATTTATGTTATAATTGATAATATGTGTTTTGTGTAATATTATAACAAAATATATATTTCGGTACAGTATCAGTATTTATTTTAAACTACCAAAATACGATGGCTAATACCAATTTTTTTTAAAACTTAAACCAAATATTCAATACGGAAATTTGATATTTACCATAATTTGAATTGGAAACACTATTATGGTTTAATTGAGTAAAGTAAGGCCCTAATTAACCATATTTAGAATAATTAATTCCTTCCATATATCCAAAAATCCAAAATAATTTCTTTCCGTCCTATTAGCACTCAACTATATAATTCCTCCTCTTCGCGCCAAAATATATCTGCTCTCAATAGTTTGAAAATACCGAAAATCATTTCACCAGATAAAGTCTTTCAGAATTTTAACATGGAAATCAAGCTTTTGAAGATAATTGTTTAGATTAATAATCAATAGAATTGAATAAAAGAAGTGGAAAAAAACCGGAGAACAAGTCAGAGTAGAGCTCCATTTTCGCTGGAAATAAACTAACCAATTCTCACCAGGTTCTTCTTTATCCATTTTGATTCTTTAGAAATCAGATGCTTTTTGTTTGTGTGGTTCTAGTTGTTGCAATTGTCTCGTAAAAAATTGCATACAATGTGTTTGTTGAATTTCCTAACCGAACTATTCTGTTATTTTTGCATTACATAGATTTTAACATGAAAACTAGTAACTTAAAAAGTTTCTCATCTTAACTTACAAAATTAAAAATAGTTTTGAATATATTATGAGTCAGGGGCGTATCTATAGCCTGCAATACGGGGCACGTGCACCCATGGTTCGTTCGTCAAATTAGATATTTTATGTACGTATTTTCTAAAATTTGTCTAGTATTATGTATTGGCACCCATGCTCCACAAAAGTTGAATGGTGCAATTGGTTCAACACTTAATTAGTTTCCCTCTTTTTTTAGTAGTGCACCCATATTATCGAAATCCTAGATCCGCCTCTGATAAGTCAAGGTTAATAGATCGTCAAACTAATATATTGTTAAGCAATCTTCATTTCCTGTATACAATGTGTTTGTTGAATTTACTAACTGAGCCTTTTGGCGTGGGAAGAATTCCCTTTGATTTTTGAATTTCCTAACTGAACTTTTTGGTGTGTAATTTCCTAACTGAGCTATTCTGCTCTTTGCTTTAACTTACAAAATTAAAATAGGATTTGAATATCTTATTGAATCAAGGTTTATAGATCGTCAAACTAATAGTATATTGTTTTGCAGTCTAATCTTCCTGATAAAAATTGTAGGGACTATGCCTCGTAAGTACTTTATAAGTAGAGTGTAAGCAAAAGCTTCTAAAAAGTAAGTGCTGAATTATGACATGTGTTTGATGTTCTCCTTCTTAATGGTAGATTTATGGAGATACGGTCTCAGAATTAACATATTGATGTTTCTCATTCATTTGAGCCGATAAAACTTGGGATGAAATTTGATTCGGATGAGTATGCATATGAATATTACAATGAATATGCTGCTACAATTGGGTTTAATGTTATAAAGGAATATGCTAACAAAAGTAAAGCTATGTTGCGCGGATTCTCCAAATTGATGATGCACCCGTGTCGGATCCTCCAAAAATACACTATTTTTGGAGGATCCGACACGCACCCGACAACATTTCAGGAGAGTCCGAGCAACATAGAAGTAAAGTCCATTGGATATGTGACTTCAAGAAAATTTACATGTTATAAAGAAGGTTATAGTGGGATATACAAACGAGATGAGATGGTCAAGATGAAAGGAAATTAGGAAGGGCTGTTTAGCTCACTTGGTCGTAAGTCGTCTATCTAACGGGAAGTTTCCTGTCATTTCATTTGAAGGGAAGCACAAGAATCCTCTAGTTCCTCCATCTCTAATTCACATGTTACCATCGCAAAGAAATATTAAGCTTTCTCAAGCATAAGAAATTGATTTATTGGATGAATCGTGAATATGTCCTACATCTTCTTTTGACTATGCTGCTCGTCAAGCTGGGCAAAAAGCTTCTTTAGGTTATACAAAAGGAGATCACAAAAACTATCTTCGTGATAAAAGAAAAGAAAGTAATGACTACTTGTAAATAACTAATAAACTACTGACCAAAATTTCAGCCAAGTGCATCAAAATAAAGCTCTTGCAACTGCAAAAGACAAAGAAGGATAGACAAAAATCCTGTGGACGCCCTATACTTTAAGTTACTGTGATAGGTAGCTTCTATTGAATTTTCTATTTCTACCTCTACAAATGGTCCACACCCTACTTTGTGGGATTTTACTGGGTCGTTGTTGTTGTACCTCTACAAATGGTAATACATCCTACAAATCGACAAAATTTAGGAACATAAGAAAAAAAAAAAAGTGAAAGAAAGATGAGGTATTCCAAATAAAATTATACAACACGCTATAGTAAAAGGTCAAATCTAAAAAGAAAGGTCAAGTCATTATCACTCAGTTAAAAATAAATCTGTAACATAAAGAAAAAGCAAAACCTTTTTCACCTCACAATGAAGTGAAATAATTATAGTAATTACACACTTGGTCGAAAAATAAATAATTTTGAAACTTACAGCAACAAGCTTAGACAACACAAAGAAAAAGGAAATCAAAGCAACAAATACATAGAAAATAAAGGAGGGGAAAAAACTGCATTAGAATCACAAAGTCAACCTCCAAAATCCATTTGAGGCTACTCATTCCCTGTTCATTCTTCAGTTATGGTTTCCTGTGATGCTTCCTCCAGGGATTTTCCTTTGGACTCTGGTACACAGAAGGTACAAACCATTCCCACAGCATTAATGACCCCTAGGACAATGAGTGAGTTCTTTATGCCGATACCCGCTGGGTATCCTGCATCGGTTTTCGTTGGATCTTTGCTTTGTGCAGCGTACAGGAACCCGTACGCTCCTACTATAGCTCCGGCTTTACCTGCAGCTGCAGAAATACCATGACATGTTGATCGAAGTCTGGCCGGGAAAATCTCAGCCGGGACCACGAATGTGGTTGCGTTTGGCCCAAAGTTCGCGAAGAAGAATGTGAGGGCGTACATTGCAACGAACCCAATATGGTTTTCTTTCTTTGTCCAATGATCGTAGGGAATGGCGATGGCGAACATGAATACAGTCATGAAGAAGAACCCCATCAGTTGGATCGCGAACCTTCCAACGATATCGATGAACGCCACAGTGAACCAGTACCCCGGCACTGTACTAAGTAGTGCAATCAAGGTTTGTGCTCTTGCAATCTTGTAAACTTCTTGAACGGCATTCATGGTTTTGGCCGCTGGGATCCATCCAATTGCACTGAACACATCTTTCTGGAAAAGATTCTGGCTATAGAAAGCAATGTCCAACAAAAACCATGTGGAACATGTGCCGAATAGGTGAAGCCCGTGGCGACGAACGAATTCCCAAGAAAATAGACCAAAGTTATTGGTTTCGTCCCTAGACATTTGTTCAATCTTTGCATCCTCTGGATCAATTTCTACTTGTAGTACCCTCCCCATGTCCTGTGCGGCTCTTTTTGCGTCTTTCGCCACGAGAGCTGTGTATCGGGCTGTTTCGGGCATCTTCATGCGCCAGTAGTAAGTGAGGCCTGCTGGTAATGCTCCGAACATTAGAATTATACGCCAAATGTAGTCGGATTGTGGCACGGTGGAAAGAGCTGCATTTTCTTGGAAACTTGGGACATTATAAGCATGATCAAATCCAGCTGACACAATAAGTGCAATTATCCCACTGAACAAAATTCCAAAACCTTGCATAGCGAAGACAGCAGCAATGAAGGCGCCGCGGGTTTTCTTGTTTGCGTATTCGGACATAATCGTGGCGGATAAAGGGTAATCGCCACCGATGCCAAATCCAAGCCAAAACCTGAAGAAACAGAGAGTGGCCATAACACCCTTAGGAGTACTCCCAAAGGAGAGCCCTGATGCAATGGAGCACAAAACCATGATAATCAAAGTCATACCATAGACCGTTTTTCGGCCCATCTTGTCACCGAGCCAGCCGAAGAAAAGCTGGCCGGCAAGGGTGCCGACCAGGGCGACACCCGTGACCGATGCTGAGACGGTCGGAGGGAGTGTTCCGGGCTTCAATAGATCTGGCTTGGTGTAGTATAAACGCCCAAGTAATTTGGTTACAAGTGAAATGCTGAAGAGATCATAGGCATCAGTAAAAAATCCCATTCCAGCAATAACAATTGTGGTGAAATGGTAGAGTTGAGTCTTGGCCATATCAAGTGCATTAAGCACTTGTAGATTGTTTTGTCTAGACATGGCTAAAGTTGCTTCTTGTTCCAACAGTTCAAGATTATCTGCATTTCAAGACACAACATTAATTCAATAAATTGAATTAACCATAAAAAGAAGAATTTCTTTGTATAATCTCGACTCTTTTTGACTTCAAACATCACACTTACTGCAACTTTCTTTTCAGTCAATGAATTTTGATTCAAAGTTGATTTTAGCTACTACTATGTACCTTTTCGAAGATATCAATGAAAATACCAACGCTTAAATATCAGAAACAAGAGAAAACAAATGTATGACAATTATTACAGACTAGCAAGGTCAATTTTTACGGCTTATATGGCCGGTGCACTAAGCTCCTGCTATGCCGGACCACTAGGGTCTATTGTACGCAGTCTTACCTTGCATTTCTGCAAGAGGCTGTTTCTACGACTCAATTTTTACATCTTAATCTGTAGTAATAAGGATGCAGAATATTGAAATGCAGGAGTAATCTAGAGGCTTGATTGGATTCACGTGAACCTAGTAGTGCGAATGTCTATTGCATGTGATATTTAGGAAAAAAGTAAAGAAAAGTAACAAGAAAATCCTAATGCCAAATCAAAAAATGGAAAACTACTTAAAGTTTCTTTGATTGGAAATTACCTTCTTCAGAAGATTGTGCACCTTCTGAATTTAGGAGAGAACTAATGTAATAAAGATATGAATTGATGATTAAGCTTTGGTAAATGCCAACTATTTATAAGTGTAATCTCACTAATACTATTTCAGACGAAACAGAATCATCTCCAGAATATAATGAGCATATACCTTTGTATCATGTCAAGCTTACTACTTTAAGTTATGGATTGATAGTCATAACTAAATTTGCATTTTTTCCATTTAAGTATAGGTAATGGTGTTTGAAGCTGTCTGTGATAAGCTGGCAAGTAGTTAATTATCATCTGAAATTAATGCACACCATTATCATTTATGTTAGACATAGTCTTATGATATTGTATATATGAAGTCAACCAAATTTCAGCTGACTTTTTTCTTTTTCCGTACCTTTGTTCATTTCTGTATTCTGTTTTTGTACATATTGTTAGAAAATTTCTGATACAGAAAATCGGAAAGAGACAAGAATATAGAAAGAAGGCTTGAGCGTGATACGATTACTGTGTGAAAATAGCACAGGCTCGCCAGTTTTCAGACTGGTAATCGAAAAATAGCCATTGTTATTGCAACAATATGAGTTTACGAAGTTATTGAAAAATAGTCACTGTTTTGCTGAAACATGGAAAGTTCCAGCATAACATGCGGATTATGGAACTCCTCGTATAAACTTCCAGCATATTATGTTGGAACTCCAACATACAGAAAGTTTCATCATAATATGTGGGATTATAGAACTTCTGCATATAAACTCACCGCATATTATGTTGGAACTCCAACACATTAAACTGGAAGCTCATATGTAAAAAATTTGAACTCCAGCATATTACGCTGGAATATTTCCGGGGTTTTAAGGGTGGTTTTGTTCAGATTTTATCTTTACATGAAAAAGTGGGTAAATTTCGATTTATTTTTAAAATTGTGGCTATTTTTTAATTACCAATTGTAAATCTATCTATTTTTAATTTTTTCCCGATTACTGTTTCAAAAGAGTGAATGTCTGTCTATGGGGTTAGTCGACAATGGTCACAATGCTCTTCTGGGAATACAACAAGCTAAGCCTGTTACCAATTATTTCACTCGCATACCTCAAAATAATTCTTGAAATCATATTTCACTCGAGGTATCCGAAAATTAATTCTTTAAATAAATCTATTTTAATTCATGTTACCTGAGAATATACTATCATTTCACTCCAATATTACAAACTCTATGACACCTCTTCATTTGGCTAAAGTTTACTTTATTCAAGGTCTCATGTTGGTTTTGAGATGGATAGTTCGTCTCGAATTAGGTCTAAGGTCCATTTCTTAATATGGTCCACGCTCGAGAGGTCCAGTCCTAAGCGTTCGGCTACTAGTGTTAAAAGTCCCACAGATCGGTTGTGGGACGCATAATTATTCTCCTTATATATATGGTTTTAGACAATCTTCATTTCAAAAATTAACTTTTGGGATTGAGTTAGACCAACGCTTACTTACTTCAATAAGTGCTATTGCAACTTTTTTATAGATAAAATGATCCTGCAGGTTACAAAAAAGATCTGCACATTTTCTGCAAAACTCTGGCACATAAATTACAAACGATTCACAAGATATGTGCCTTGATATTCGTAAATACTTCAATATTTATTTTACAGTTGACAATGGCGGCCTTGAGTTCACTTGCAACAAAGCATCGTTTACTTCTTTGATTAAGATTAACAGGATGGACGACTTTTATTATTTTAATTTATTTCCAACTGTTCAATCACTTTCTTTGCAAGTATTTTATAATTTATAACCAAAGTCAGATACTTGAAGCAATTTGGGTAATTGAATATATGTAAATATTTGCATTGGCGTGCGCAGCTAGCCTATGCATGTCGAGAGACTGACGTTGAGAATGTCTCTCAGTTTCGGGCATCTACTCTGTGTTAGCTTTTCTCTTGATAAGAGTATTTCTTTTGATCAATATTTTCTCCTTTCTCGATATTTTCGATATCTTCTCCTTTCTCTACATGTTTACATAGAAGCGTCATGGATGATGATCCATAGTTTTCTTTTTTCTGATTGAAGCACTACGGATCGTTACCAGAATTCTTTCTCTTTCGGGGGACAGATGTAGAGGGTCAACTATGAGTTCACGTGAATTTGGTAATCTTTGCTAAACCCTGTGTATATCGTTTGAAATTCACTAAATACTTATAAATATTTGATTAGCGCATGAAAATCCTTTATGGATTAGCACATAAATTGATCTAGGTAAATCCTAATCTTGTTAATACTAAAGAATCAGTGCAACAAAAGAAAAAAATAGAAAAACTAAATATATGAACAACTAATTCTTTAAAGTTTAAAACAAAAAATCTTAAATGAAATAATTAAGATGAGAAATTCAGGAAAATTTAAAACTTACTCTAAGGATTAAGGTCTGAAGATGAAGAGTAACTACGAGAGAATTGAGAGAATGAAGCCATAAGGTGGCTAAAATTATAATTTTGTTATAGCTTATCGGGCTATCGGTTGAACGTCGATAAATTGGGCAAACCAAGACTCGAACCGGTAATTCAATAGTCAAATAACATTAAACCTTATCAAATTATTTACTCAATAATCCGATATCAGTAACCCAAGAGCATTTTATTGGTTTGAGCTATCTGTTATACCCAATATATACCTAGCCCTAGGGGTGTACAAAAGAAACCGACAAATCACACCAACCCGATAATCCGAGTCAACCGAGAAAAAAATCCGACTATGGTTTGGTTTGACTTGGTCTGGTGTGGGGAAAACCGGACCATAATTGGTTTGGTTTGGTTTTAACTAAAGAAAGTCAAATCGAAACCAAACCAACCCGACATTACATATATAGAAATTTTAGATATATTTAATAGATAAATATACTTATTGCGATTTAATTTATAATATTTCTTAAAAAATTTCATAATTTTATTTTTTAAGGTATTATTTTTGGACTTAGAATTTTGAAAGATCCAATAAATGTTATAGCAATTAACATTAGTAAACTAAATAATGCTAACAAAAGTCTAAACCAATATCAAATCAATACTAATGTTAACAAAAGACATCTAATTCAATACTATGAACGAGAATATATTGAATATTTATATTTTGTTTTGCAATAATTTAGATAAAAATGCATATCTTTTTTTATTTTTCTTTATTAGCGTTTAGTCATGTGATTAACACTCCCTTATTAGTCTACTTATTTTATCATGACTTATTACTTTTAGATTATGTTTATTTTTATTATAGCTTTTTAATTTGCAATATTTATATTATATAATTTTATTGTCTTTATTGTTGAATATTTTAGTATAATGTCATGACACATCTCATATTTTGTATTATTTTCTTAGAAAATATTTTATATAGTTGTATTTTACTAGGATTAAAGAAATATTTTGAGCACTATTTATATGTTTTGTTCTACGAAGATTTTACCGGAAAAAAAACCCGAAAACCCGAGAAAAACCGAGAGTGAAAAATTCGAGTTTTATTGGTTTGGTTTGGTCTTTAGATTTAATAACCCAATACAATTTATTTGATTTGGCAATTATAAAATCCGAACCAACCCGACCTATGTACACCCCTATCTAGCCGTATGTAGTGGTATGAGACACAATAAAATTTTCCATATCCAACGAATGAAACAGTCGTGCAGACTGCTAATCATTCATGGCATGTACTTCAAGTAGATAGAGATGTACGTTACATATATTGATAATTGACTTTCGTTTGTCTATATTTTATTTTTGAGTGAGAAGATAATTTATTTAATTGGTTCACCCTTTGATATTGAATTATATTTAAAAAAAATATTGCACATAGAAAACTATGGATATTTTCCTTTATTTGTTTATTGAATAAAAAAGGAAGGGAAATAAAGAAGAGAAAATGTAATTAGCAGATTTTTTCCAAAGTATGTTTTTCTTTAGTCCATAATTAGCAGATTTTGTCCATAAAATTTTGCAAGTTTTTGAAAAAAAAAAAAATCGAAAATGAGTTTTTAAAAATCAAAATTTTCAAAATACTTTTCCCCACTTACAAAATTGAAATACTTTTTCTAAGTAAATACATATCAAAATATACTTTTAAATTTTAAATTTCAAATGCAATTTTTCAAAACTAACTCCAAATACTATTTTATTTTCAAAACTTACATAAAATTAATTATTTTTTTGTCTTACGAATTTATTTAAAAACAAGGTACTCCCTTCCCTTTGTTTTATATTATATTGTATTGTTTATAAATAGAACATAGGTCATTCTTTTTATGTCGAACTAAAAAGGAAAGTATATCGAATATAGAGGTGGATGTACAATTTTTATGTTTGCAACGTGTTCGATCGAACCAACACATAGTATATATTCTCATATAAAAGTTATTATAATTTCAACTAGTTAAATAATAAGTTTCGAATCTATAATTTCAAATGTGCAATATATTCAATGGAAAAGGGCCAAATATATCTTTTTACTTTCAAATATTGTTTACTTGTACCCTTTGTTATACTATTGGGCTATTCATACCCCTACCGTCATACTTTGGAACAAAAATACCTCTATTTTGGATGGAGTGCCATGTGGCAGCACCACATTAAATGACCCATTTCTTTTTTTTTACCCAATCCGTTTTACAAAATACCCACAACCCGAATCATATTTTCATTTTTCAGTTTTTTTTGGGATAATGCATAAAATTCACCCCATCCTATGACCCATTTGCCAACTACACACCTTTTCTTTTCGGGGGTCTTATTACCCCCCCTGAACTATTTTAAAGCGTAATAAATACCACCTTAAGTGCTGACGTGGCATAGAGAGTGTGCACACTCTCTTAAAGGCAAGTGGAAGATCAAGTAGCGGGTATCTTCACAAGCCCTTTGAGATCGACTGCTTCCTCAGTGTCTCTTGAAATGCCTAACTCAGTGTATCTTCATAAGGGGATGCTGGATATAGTAAAATAAATTCATCTTAAGTATGTAAATTTTCTAGTTCACGTGTTAGAAAATTGAAAATTAATCCAATGAATCATAGTCGATTTTCGTAGTTTTAATCATAATCCATCGAAAACTAATGGATGTCAAACTACGAAAATTAATACGGATAACTTACTTATGTATCATTGTCATTTAACCTTAAGCACTCAAAGTAATCCATCGAATCTAGTAAAATCATGAGGAAATAATTTGGAAAAGATTACCGCCATCTTGATTTTGTGTGTTGGTGCAGTTAAAAGCATTAGTACGAGTGGCACAATGGCAAGCAAAGGTTGCGGAATGGCAAGCAATATCGAATCAATATTTGTCGTCAAATTAATTGAAAACTTGCCGGAAATGGCTGTTCTCAACCTACAGGCGCGTGTATTTCACCACCTTGCACGCATCTGGTTGTTGATTTTTAAGGGGTAAATTATTACACTTTAAAATAGTTCAGGGGGGTAGTAGGACCCCCGAAAAGAAAAGGTGTGTAGTTGGCAAATGGGTCATAGGATGGGATGGGTTTTATGCATTATCCCTTTTTTTTAAAGAATTTTCTTTTTGTAAAACTTAAAAAAAATTGCAAAAATCATTTTTTAAACCAATTTCTTTTTTTATAAAACTGAAAAAAATTGTAAAAGCAGATTTTTTTTTCAATTTTAACAAAATATTTTCGTTTTTTAAAAACTGAAAAAAATATTTCCAACAAAATATTTTTGCTTTTGAAAAATGTTTTTTTCTTTATTTTTTCAGTTTTTTTAAAGATTTTCTTTTTGTAAAAACTGGAAAAAAAACTTGTAAAAACTGATTTTTTTTCTTTGTAAAAACAGAAAAAAAAAATTAATTTTTAACAAAATATTTTTGTTTTTTAAAAACTGAAAAAATTATTTTCAACAAAATATTTTTGTCTTTTAAAAGCTGAAAAAAATATTTTTAATAAAATATTTTCGTTTTTTGAAAAAAAAAATATCAGTTTTTTAAAAAAAAAAAATTTTGTAAAAATTGGAAAAACAAATTTGTAAAAACGAAAAAAAAATTATCAAAATATTTTAGTTTTTTAAAAACTGAAATTTAAAAAAAAACTGGAAAAAATAAAAATAGGAGTCGGATTGTGGGTTCTTTTAAAAACGAATCGGGTAAAAAAAAAATGGGTAGTTTTAATCTGGTGTTGCCACGTGGCACTCCATCTAAAAATATGAGTATTTTTGTTTCAAAGTATGACAATAGGGTTATAGATAACCCAATAGTATGACGGTAGGGGTATGAATAGCCCAATAGTATAATGAAGGGTACAGGTAAATAATATTTGAAAGTAGAGGGGTATATTTAGCCCTTTTCCGTATATTCAATACTAAAACTTTAAAAGTCGAGCTTATTAATTTTAAATCTTGTAACTGTCTTTCGTCACGTAAAATGCTTGACGTTTGCATGGCATACGTGACATAATCACCTGTCTTTATTATTTTCTTCCGGCTAGAAGTAGGGGTGGTAATTTGAGCCCGAACTCATCCAATCCGCTCAGAGATTAATACGTTGGGATACAAACATTTTAGCTCATGATTCAATTTGGACAATAATTCACTAATATTTGTAGCGCAACTCATTAATCTACTTAATCAACTGGGACACTGTCACCCTTTAAAAAAAATTACTTTTTTTATTTTTAATTTTTTGTTTTTTGTTTTTTGTTTTTCTGCATCATTCACCCATCCCCACCCCTCCCGGCCCGCGCAAACCCCCTAAAAAAATTTACTTTTTTTTGTATTTTTAATTTTCTATTTTTTCGTTTTTCTGCACCACCCACCTACCCCAAACTCACCCCCACCCGTAAAATATTTTTTAATTTACACATTTTAAGGTAAAAAGCTTTTTTATGCAAGATGAGATGGTTATAAAACTTGGGTCAAGTTGGGCAGGTTGCGTTATGATCCATTGTTTAGCCCATCTTAGTCCAAGTACATTTTGAATTGGGTTGAACAATAACTCATTTATTAACCTAACATATCTTGACCCGTCCAAATTCAGTCCAACCAGCTAATTTACCACCCTAGCTAGAACTATACATGTGATTTTGAAGAGAAATTTGGTTTGGATATAGTCAATCCAGGATAATTGTCAAATAGGCCATTTAGTAATATCTACCAAACTTAAGTAGAATACAAATATATTACTAATATTTAGCCAAAAAGAGTAAAGAAAATGCTGTATGGGAATAACTTAACGGCAATAATTCATCATTTTATATATTTTATAAGTAGCATAACTAATTGTTGATTGATAAGTGATAAGTGATAACTCTGATTGCATATACCTTGATAAGCTAGCCAAGTGCCATGGTCAATGTTGTTTTGTTTGTTACTTATTTGTTTTACTTTTGTTAGGGGTCGTTTGATTAACATATTAATTATGCGAGAATTATGATACAAGAATTATTTATGCGATGATTAATAATGACTGAATTATTATCCGATGATCATACAAATTGCTTATTTTAAAAGGGCACTTTTGTCTTTAAATAATTAATTCCTTCATTGCTAATATGCGTCGTTTTATTTCAGATTCCATTCTGTATAATATTATAATTTTTGCATACTTAGTGCCCGTTTGGACATAAATTTTGATGAAAAATTTTTCAAAAAAATTTTACTTTTTTTTGAATTAGCGTTTGTTAATAAAATTTACAATTTCCACTTGAAGATGCATTTTGAAAATTTTCAAAAATTAAAATACTGCAAAAAACTGTTTTTCAAAATTTTCATTCACATAACTTCAAAAACAACCCAAACTGAAATATATGTCTAAACACAACTCTAAATTTCAAATACCATTTTCACTTTGAAAAAATTTCACCAGTTTTTCGAATTTTACAATTCTTATGTCCAAACGCCTACTTAATACATGTTTGATTATATATATATATATATTCTATTTTGTATAACTAAGATTTTAAAACGGAAAAAGGGTCAAGTATCCCTCTATTTTTGTTTATTGTTCAATTTCATCCCCCGTTATACTTTCCGTTCATATATGCCCCTATCGTCCAACAAAGTTCTATATTTATTATGACGACCCAAAATGGTCATCACTGTTTTCTTATCCATTCCGAGCTTCCGAGGTCTTGAAAACCTCATTTTTAGGCGTCTCGATTTGCGTGCACAGTCTGTACGCATAGCTGGAACCTCAAATATGAAATTCTGTAAAAATTTGCTAAGTTTTGATATTAAAATGAATAAATTTGACTTCGGTCAACATTTTGGGTAAACGGACCCGGACCCGGACCCGTAATTTGACGGTCCCAGAAGGTCCGTAGAAAAATATGGGACTTGGCGTATGCCCGGAATTGCTTTCTTAAGTTATTTTGCCTTCTTCTGTTTTATTTTTTAAAATTATTTTTATATATAATTTTGTTAAATTTAATATATAAACAATTCAGTGTATTTTAATAAATTTATCAGTTATAGTACAGTACGATACAGTCAAACCAAACAACAAAATATTATTTAACGATAACAAACGATACAATTTATTCAAACATTATATCCATTAAACGGTATGGTGCAACACGATACAATACAATACAATACATTATAAAATAATGGAGAACAATGATTCAAACACAGTACAAGTGTCCAACGCGACCCGAAATCTTTAATGTGGTACTTTGGTCCTGCGTTTTAACTTTTAAGTGGGTATGGGTTTTTTAAGTTGTGGGTCAGGTCTTGTGCTTAAAGGATGTCACGTGTCATGTCCGTTAAAATAAGGGTAAATATAAAACTTTGTTGGATGGCAGGGGTATATATGAATGGAAAGTATAACATGGAATGAGATTGAACAATAAACAAAAGTAGAGAAATATATTTGGCCCTTTTACAATTCTTATGTCCAAACGCCTACTTAATACATGTTTGATTTTTTATATATATATATGTATATATTTTTCTATTTTGTATAGCTGAGATTTTAAAAAGGATTGGTAAACCTTTGCATACGCATTCTTAATTTATTGTACATATTGTAGTTGTATAGCGTGTTTAAGGTACTGCAACATTCTTATAAATATTTCTCAAAGAAACTGCCAACGTCAGGGTTTATCGGCTCTTCTATAGTACTATTATTGTACTTCTTCCTCTCCAATTTACATGACATAGTTTTTTTCTTTTTGTTGATAAAAGTGTTCAGGGATGCTGATTATTATTATGCATTAAAATTAAAATTAAATGAATTATTACAGTGCGGGACTGAGCATATCGAAACAGTCTCTAATTTGTCTTTACGGAAAGTAGATAAAGCAAATAAAGGTGGTTAACTTTTGAAGTGCTCGCCGTACTCGACAACAGTATGTGAGTTAGAGTTGCTCCCAAACTTTGCTAGTATGTGCGCCACTTGGTTTCCTTCACGGTAGACATGTCTAATAACTTCCGGTTGGTTCAGAGCTTCTAACAGGAACCTACAATTATGTAAAAGATTAGCATTAGCTTTAGTGTGAGAATTGTCATGTAGTAATACCTGGCTATCCGTTTCCACTATAAGTGGAGTTCGATTTTGTTATCGCAAGTTCCAATCCTTTCAAAAGGGTGATGATCTCAGCTTGAACGGGGGATGTGATCATTATATGGTAAGAGAAATCATCAATTCATTGACCTTTGTAGTTTCTGATGATTCCGCCTGCTCCTCCATTGACGGACTTTTTTTGGTGTGTACCATCTATGTTTAGATTATAGAAGTTGTGGGGTGGGGGTTCCATTTAATTTATTCGTGTTTTGGTTATTACTGGGTTTCTGAAGTTCTGATTTGTGAGACAGGTGTCACGACCCAAAATCCACTAAGGGTCGTGGTGGCACCGGACACCGATGTCAGGCAAGCCAACTAGAATACTTAATTAAATTCTCGTTATAATAATTTTTTTAAAACGTTTCTTTTATACAATTTAAACAAGACTCAGTATATTCCTCCGAATGAACAATGAAATATTTAAACAACTTGTAAGATTTTCGAATAAATCCAAATACATCCCAGAACCCGGTGTCACAAGTACATGAGAAACTACTGATAAGGAAAATAAAATACAACCTCAGTCCGAAATACGGTGGACAGGGAATAAAATACAAAGGCTGAAAGGAACTACACTAACTGCGGTCGCCTCGAATGATGCAGCTCACTTAGTCCCAGAAAACAGTCGTGCTACTATGCTCAGTAGGCTGCTAGAGGTATATATATACCTGTGCAACAAAAATGCACAGAAGTGTAGTATGAGTACGTAATCAACGTGTACTCAGTGAGTATCCCGCCAAATCCCGAAGGGGTAGAGACGAGATGGTCAACTCTAACGCTCTCTAGTGGTCCAATAATGATTCATCCTTAATATATATATATATATATATATTAAACAGTAGATTTATTTTATAACCATGATTTTAGTCCAAATATAAAGAAACGGATAGACAATTAATTCCTTTACAGGAAATTTCCAGAATTTCTTTTTAAATATAACCCAAATATTTTTAAGCCATATAAAGGCAGTAGTAACTTAATTAAGTTCAAGGCATCAATACAAGCATGCGCAAATCACACCGAGGCGACGACCCGATCCAACAGAAATATAAATTGTGCACTAGCGAGGGTCGAACGGCACGAACCATAGATGCATCTATTACCCCGCTCGTGAATCTATCCATGCGACGCGATCAACATAAAATAAATAATTACCCTACTCGCGAATCATTCATGCGACGCAGGTACACATAAAATAAACAATCACCCTGCTCGCGAATCATCCATGCGACGCAGGTACACATACGACACATGCTCAAATAGCCAATTAAGAATTTATTGGAGAATAAATATCCAAATAAAACCAATTCTCCTTTAACAATTTTTAACAAATGAAGTTTAATCCTTTTAGAAATTCACTTACTAATTCAACGTGATTTAAGCAATTCAAGCTATCAATGAGTTCATAAATAATTCAAGTATAACATATTTTTGAGTCCTAACTACCCGGACAATAGCATAATAGTAGCTACTGTCACGACCCTAGTTCACCAATCGTGAACCTGTCATGACGGCACCCAGTCTTCGCGACTAGGTAAGCCTAACACATTACGGAAATTTAACAACCTTTACGAGAACAATAAAACAAATACTGAATAACATAGGAAAATGTATAGAGTGTCGCCTGGCACATACACTTCAACTCAAAATACTGAAACAACCTCCGAGACCCGGAAACTCACGGGCAACACAAGCTAAGAGTATATAAGTCATGGCTTTAACACAGAAATGTTTATACAATCGAACAAATAAAATGAAACTACTATCTATAGGGGAGAATGGAAGGAGACTCTTCGGATCTGCGGACGCGGCAGATGCATACCTCAAGTCTCCGAATGTAGCTCTGAAATCACCGAAAGTGCGCTCGATCAGAAGTACCTGGATCTGCACAATAAAAGTGTGCAGAAGAGTAGCATGAGTACACCACAGCGGTACTCAGTAAGTGCCAAGCCTAACCTCGGTTGAGTAGTGACGAGGAAGGTCAGGGCCCTACTGAGAATAAACATAATAAGATATCGAACAGTGTAAAGCAGAAAATAATCTAAATGACAGCAAAATAGAATAGAAGCTACAAGTCATTGACAATTAAGCTAAACAAGGAAAATAACATAACAAGCATCCCTCGACTGTCCTTTGGATCTCCCGAAAATCGAACCCCTAGTCCGTCTCATTTAAATATCTAGGAGCTTCCGGGAATTGAACCCGCAGTCCATCATATCAGTAATAAAGGATCTCCGGGAATCGAACCCGCAGTCCATTTATATCAGTAGCAAGGATCTCCGGTAATTGAACCCGCAGTCCGTTTAATATCAGTAACAAGGATCTCTGGGAATTGAACCCGCAGTCCATTTAATATCAGTAACAAGGATCTCTGGGAATTGAACCCGCTGTCCATTTAATATCAGTAACAAAGATCTCCCGGAATTGAACCCGCAGTCCATTTAATATCAGTAACAAGGATCTCCGGGAATTGAACCCGCAGTCTATTTAATATCAGTAACAAGGATCTCCGGGAATTGAACCCGCAGTCCATTTAATATCAGTAACAAGGATCTCCGGGAATTAAACCCGCAGTCCCAATATAAAAGCACAACTAAAACAAGGAAATATTCAGAGAATGAAATACACCAATACAAGTAACAGTTAAGTTCTGGCCCAACATGCTTCACGTAATTTCAATTAAGGCAATTAAGCAATTAAGCAGTTAATTCTATCTAGTAATGCTTCTCTAACTAAAACAGGTTTAATCTTGCATTTAAATCAGTCAAATAATGGAGAAAAACATGGTTGAGCAATTCAAGTAAGGTGGATTTCCAACAACCTGCACAAGTACACGGCCGTCACCTCGCGTACAAGGCATTAAATCAACACATAAGATGTCCTAAGGGAAGAAGTTCCCCCACACAAGGTTAGACAAGCCACTTACCTCGAAGAAGTGTAAGTCAGCCTGAAATCACGCCCTTGCCACGAGTATTCGACTCCAAATGACTCAACTCTGGGATTTCCCCCCATTAATGATACTACAATGTTCCAATACACTTAAACAACTTCAATCTACAATACAACATTCAATAGGACCAATATTAGTAACAAAT